>JALIZH010024478.1:0-33099 GCA_030522465.1 Rhipicephalus appendiculatus
ATTAAATGTTTTGCATAATTGACCTTTGTTCAGTAGCCACTTAGGCACAATATAAAAATTTCATAATGAGCGCCACATAATGGTAAACCAAATGCCCTCGGTTTCATTGAATTACTGAGAAGCGTGCAAGCGTGATGTTTCAGCAATGAAATGCGTACGTAGGACGCTAGACGTCTGAATAATAGAATAAATTATTGGAATTTCGCTAATGCTTTGCTCGATCTGGTCTTAATTGCCAGATGAAGTGCAGACGGGAGACAAAAAGGGCGGAATATTGCCGGCAAGAGACTCTGACTGAGCTCTACACTGTCTGAAGGAATGCGAAATGGGTCCAATGGTAGCCCCCTGAAAGCCAAGGGCTCAGCCAACGTCGGCTGATGAACGGAAAAAGTGGCCCAATATTAGCCGCAGAGAGCGAGTGGCTCAGCCGAAAAACGCTTAAGAACGGCCAAATTGGCCGAATATGTGCAGATGAAAGCCATTGGCTCAGTCGATATAGGCTGGATGGCGGATAAACAAGACCATTATTGCCGGCCAAAACCCGATGTTGGATGAAGGGCAGCAAAACCCGCCCAATACTACCAGCCCAATCCAACGGCCCAGCCAATAATTGTTCACTCTTGGCAACCTTGGGCCGGGCCGATATTAGGCCTCGCATATCCGCCGTAAAACCAAAGTGCGCCCGACGTTGTGTGCTGCCTGGACGTATTTCTATACAACTTTCACGCCTCGCTACCTAACGCAAAGCGCCGTTCTCTTCCTGTCACACAGTACTTTAATTACGTATTGTCAGAGCGCGGCACCGTTTTTTGCCCACGCGTTTTTTTTTGTTTCGTTTTTTTGCCACTGGAGACGTAAACGTTGCGGGGCCGCTGCATACTTTGCTGTAAAAATGGCTTCCTGCTCGGACGCTCCGCTTCAAGTGGGCAGACTGAAAATTTAGTAGAGGTTCTTTTCTACAGTCTGATCTCCAAGTTCAAAAACATTCGCTTCAACCCACGGATTTTCGAACCTCTCCCGGACGAAGGGGGAGATAGATGAAGGCTAGGTCGAGAGGCCGGTGGACATCGATGACTCGAATGACCCAAAGCAATGTCTCACGGCTAAAAATGTGTCGAGTCAGACGGTTGCGTCCGACTCGACACGAAGACACCACCACCGGATGGCGAAGCTTAATCCGGTGGTGGTGGGGGTGGTGGTGGTGTGCCGCGTGGCCTCCCTTACTGGGCATGCCCAAACCCTTTAAAAAAAGTAAAAATAGAAAACCTCCTCTCCCTCTCTCTCTCCTCTAGGCATCCCTCCCCACGGCAACCACACCCTCACTGCGCATGCACCTCCCCTCCACTCTCCCCCTCCTACGCTCCCCCTCTCTCCTCTAGGCATCCCTGCCCGCGGCGTCCACACCTCCCACTGCGCATGCGCGTCCCCCCCTCTCACTCCTCTCCTACGCTCCCCCTCTCTCGCCTCGCGACGCCGACGCAGGCAGCGTCTGCTAGCGAGTTTCTTGGTTGAAAAAACCGACTGCTCGCGCTTCACAACCGTTCACTGGCCACCCCGTATATATGGTAGTGGATCTTGACCTGCAAGCTGGTGCCAGTGGGAGATTTCTCCTGTGCGTTGTTGAACAATAAAAATTCGCAGCGTGCGCGTTAACTAAAAGCGGACTGCGGGTCTCTGTGTCCAGTCGGAGTCTTCTGTCTCTCATTGCCCATTAGCAGCAATTGGCATGTTCCAGTAGGAAACACCGCTCCATCACAGCTTGCTTTGCGCCTCCCCACTTTTCTCTCCTGCTCAACGCTGCGATGAGCGCCAGCGTCAACGCCGCCGCCAGTGTAAGCGTTAGCGCCCGCTGCTTCACATCTACACATGGTTCCCTTTAGAGGGAGATGGTGTAATTTTTCGTCTCAAGTAGCACGTCTGAAGCTTGCAGGTTTCCCAAAAACGCTGTTGACCAGCATCGCAGAAAGCCTCGTATCTGGCTTTAAGAACAAAGGCTCAACAGCTGTTCAGTCGGCGACACCCCCGCAGCAATCAGTGGCGGTCGTACCTTATGTGCACAAGTTGGCACATAATCTTAAGAAAGTGGTCAGCAGGGCAGGCGTTCGGTTGTTGTTTTCGGCCAGAAATAAACTTGGTAGCCTGCACACGGGTCTGAAATAAACTTGGTAGCCTGTGTCAGCAAGTTAACCGAGAGACCAAGACGGAAAGATGTAGTAAGAAACACCGGCAAAAGTTTGTTCAATGTTGCGAGGCTGTGGTGTACAAGACTCCTCTTTCTAGCGGCCGTTACCATGTTGGTCAAACAGGCCGGTGCGCTAATTACCGCATGCGCGAGCACGCGAACAAGGTCCGTAAACAAGTTAGAGATAGCCAACTGTCTATTCCATTGTAATGATTGCGGTTGCCAGCCATCTTTTAAAGATTCTATTTTCCTGTCAAAATATGATGAACGCGCGCGTCTCATTTCTGAAGCGTATCACATCCATAACGGCGGCGAGGCATGTGTTAGCCTCCCCTCGATTTCACTCATTACGAAGGGGAAGGATGAAATCGTGACATTTCTGTCAGATTGAGCGTTTTTATTGCCTATGCTTAGGCTGATCATCATTTTTTGTCTTTGATTTTTTGCTTTTCGTTTTTCTTTGAGATTGTGGCGGAGCATATATATATGCGGACTGGTAGAATAAATCACATTTGGTTGTTAGTCAGCGCCATGTTTTGTGTCCTTTTTTCGTCCTGTCTTGTAGCGCTGTTTTCTACTGCAACTGTGACAATCCCCTCCATTGGGTACGCGCCATGTTTGGAGGAAAAAACAACAACTGCGACAGTTGTCAGTTCACGCATGTCCTGTGTATACCTATGCGTCCTTTTCTAGCGTCCTTCTTTGTAATGCGGCGGCGCGTTTGCAAGTATCGAGCTGCTTGTCGGTCTTAGTGTGACAAACTAATTTCTATCGCATTCATTGCTTCGCCCCCTAGTGGCGGGAACTGTGACTTTTCTTACAATATCTTTCTATGCTCTTCTCTGTATTTCTATATCTTTCTTTTCGTTTCCTTGTTTCTCTTTTTTATCTCTTTCTTTCTCCTCGTACATTGCACTCTCCTTTTTATATCTTTTTTTTGGTCTCTCTTTTTTGCTCACTTTCTCTATTGGTCTTTCACTGTCGTTCTGTCTTTTAAGTCTTCATTCCCTTCATTTCAGTAAATATCCTTCCTTCTTTTCTTTTTATATTGCGACGCGCGTTTCTTATTTTCACTTTTGCTGTATTCGGTTTTCGCCCACAAAGACTGTCAGCAATACTGAGCGCGAACCGCGCCACATTGTTCGAGAAGCTTCGCGATTATTCTAGATCGTTTTGCTAAGATTGCGCGCGAGACGCGACACACTCAAGCTTATTCTAAACCTTGCGCGACAACCAGTGATAACGCTGGAATATTCGACGGCACATGTATAAATGCCGACGCGCTTCAGCGTTTGTCAGTTGATCGAAGGCCGACGCTCCGTTCGCCGCCATCAGTGCCAGTGTGTATTGCTGTAATCTGACTTTCCGTTTACCGGCCAAAAGTTCGGCGAAATAAACAGTTTCATCTTGGGCATACCGACTTCTGTTTTGTTCGACGTCACGACCACGTGCCATCTGGTGGAGGGGCTTCACGGCCCATGTACCGAACGCCCCCTCAAGCCGTGAACCCAGCCCACGTCGCGAAGAAGACACCGGCACCATCAGTGACAGTCGAGCCTGCCGCAGACTGAAAGGACTCCCCCCGCAGCACGGACTCCTACCAGACCAGCCAAAAGCCACGGTGACGAAGACGACAGGGACAGTGACGGCAGCTGTGTCCCCTGCAACGACCGTGATCCAGCCCCCGAGAGAGCCACCAACTTTCCATGGATCGCCAAGTGAGGACCCCGAGACCTGGCTAGAGACGTACGAACGAGTCGCGACTATGAACAACTGGGACCCCGACGAAAAACTGCGCCGCGCCTACTTCTACCTCGAAGACGCCGCGAGGACGTGGTTCGAGAACCGGGAGTGAACACTTCGAACATGGGACCTGTTTCGCGGCGCTTTCTTGGAGACGTTCGCGAGCGTCGTCCGAAAGGAAAGGGCCGCCGCTTTACTGGACACACGGGTGCAGCTCTCGAATGAGAGCGTCACCATCTTTACAGAGGAGATGACGCGGCTTTTCCGGCACGCCGACGCTGTCATGTGCGATGAAAAAAAAGGTTCAGTTCCTCATGAGAAGAGTAAAGGAAGAACTTTTCGCCGCACTTGTGCGCAAACCCCCGAAGACGGTCTCGGAATAAGTTTCGGAGGCCACTACCATCGAGAAAGCGCTAGAAATCCCCAACAGGCAATAAAACCGCCGCCTGCCTACGACGAGCTACGCGAATGTTCAAGCGCTGAAAGCCAACGACCTCCGCAAGAGGATCGAGCGGTCGTGCGTGAGGAGCCGCAGAAGATGTTCTCCAGATCGCAACCTCAGGTGGATTCGATAGCCGGGATAGTTCGTGAAGAACTCCAGCAGTCGCTCGGCACCCCTGAGCCACCACAGTCTCAGCCGCAGGCTCTGAGCTACGCTGCTGCAGCCCGACGCAGTGCACCCTCTCCACGCCCCCGTCAGGACGCCGCACAGCCGCACTACCGTCGCCAGATGCCGCCGCCGCCACCAATGCCGCCATCTCGCCCGCCTGTCAGCCCAGGAAGACCAACATCTGGTGCGCCGCCGACCACCGTTCACTCTGCTACCACTGCGGCGAGGCCGGCCACACATACCGCCGCTGCCAGTACCGCCAGATGGGCCTTCTTGGTTTCGCCATCGACGCGCCGCGTCCACAGTGGGGTGAACGACCGCACGACATCGCTGACTACCTCGAAGGAGTGCAGCGGACACCCTGACGACCTTACCGTTCGCCGTCGCCAGGCCGCTACGCCTCACCCCATCGCAGGCAATACGCCAGCCCTATTCAGTGCCGATCTCCTAGCCCCTACCCGGAAAACTAAGGGCAGCAACCGGTGGAGGTGCGGTTGCTGTACGACGAACTACCGAAGACCCTCCACCGACGCCGACAACGACGCCGCGACGATACCTGAAGAAATCCACGCCGGAAGCGGGAGAGAGCCCTGAAGTCGAACCTTCGGGGCCGGAAGAAGACCTAACGACGCCACGTGAAAGCAGCGGGACAAATCGACGCAGCCGTGATCCGACGGCGCGACCTAAGCGCAACGCAAGGCGATGGACTAGCGACCTCGATGTTGTCATCGACGGCCACAACGTCACCGCTCTCGTCGACACTGGGGCCGACTGACTATTCCATTGTCAGTGGGCCATTCGCCACCAAGCTGAAGAAAGTAAAGACCGCTTGGAGTGGTCCCGAAATCCGAACAGCTGGAGGCCACCTGATAACGCCGATTGGAGTCTGCACGGCGCGAGTCACCATCAATAACCGGACTTATCCTGCGAGCTTTGTAATCCTACAAAACTGCTCCAGGGATGTGATCCTTGAAATGGGCTTCCTAAGTGACCACGGCGCCATCATCGACCGGAGGTCTGAGTCGATAACACTAACCTCAGACAAAGCGCTCCCGCCCCATGCGACGCCATGGAACCATGCATTGAATGTGATAGAAGAGCAGGTGACCGTTCCGCCACGCTCCAGCGTCATTATTTCCGTCGGCACCGAAAAACCTGCGAACTTTGAAGGCGTCATCGAGGGCGATCAGCACCTACTCCCTGAACTGTCAAATTTGCATCGCAAGAGGTACAGCCCGGCTGCGTGACGGTAAAGCAAAGGTAGTGTTGACAAACTTCATCCACGAATATAGGCACCTCAACATTGGTACTACGGTCGCCCACATCGACGAATGCATGGCCGCCAGCAATGCAACCGCCCTCTTCAGCTGACGAACCTGCTTCAACGAATCGAGGTCCCGAACCAGATTTAGACGTCAACCCGAGCCTTCCGAAGGTCAAGCAAGACCAGCTCAAAACCCTGCTCCTGCAATACAAGAACTTCTTCTCGTCGTCGTCCAGACTTCAGCGAACACCAGTGGCAAGACATCGCATCATAACAGAAGAAAGTACCAGGCTACTTCGTCAAAGCCCGTACAATGTTTCGATGCGAGAACGTGAGGCCATAAAGAAACAATTCGACGAAATGCTATGCGACGACCTCATCCAGCATTCAGAGTCCGTGGGCGTCACCTGTGGTGTTAGTGAATAAGAAGATTGGGACCCTACGTTTCTGCGTCTACTATCGTCGCCTAAACAAAATCACGAAAAAGGATGTGTACCCTCTCCCCACGTATATACCACACGCTAGATCGACTCCACAACGCGAAGTACTTATCTTCGATGGACCTCAAGACCGGCTACTGGCAAATCGAAGTCAACGAGAGAGATCGAGAAAAGACTGCCTTCATAACACCGGACGGCCTGTTCGAGTTCAAGGTCATGCGCTTCGGTCTTTGCTCGGCACCCGCGACTTTCCAACGAGTCATGGATACACTATTAGCTGGCTTGAAGTGGCAAACTTGCCTTGTTTACTTGGACAACGTCGTTGTGTTTTCCTCGAACTTTGACGAACACCTCCAGCGCCTTGAATCCGTACTTCAAGCAATGAAAAACTCCGGGCTCACCCTTAAGCCAGAAAAGTGCCGCTTCGCGTACGAGGTGGTCTTGTCTTTGGGTCACAAGATCAGCAAGACTAGAGTGCGCCCAGACCCGCAGAAAACAGCTGCCATTGCCGCTTTCCCGCCAGCCACCGATTAGAAGGCCGTGCGCCGATTTCTCGGCTTGTGCGCCTATTACAGACGCTTCGTCAAAGATTTTTCACGGATCGCCGAGCCATTAATGCAGCTCACGAAGACCGACGTCGAATTCAGGTGGAAAAGAGCGCAAGTCAAAGCATTTCATGAACTGAAACGACGCCTACAGACGCCTCCGATACTTACGCATTTCGACGAACACGCCGAAGCACCGCGCAGTCGAGTTTTCCAGTGTGACTGCAGCGCCAAAACGCAATGCCTAGCGGTTGAAAAAAGCAATAATGAGACGGGGTCGGTCAAAATAGAACGCGATCCGCGCGTCTCCCTCCCTGCATGAGTGGCCCGACAACACGGGGGACGCGTGCGCGTGTCTGTTTTCTGTGTGCCCCTAACAGCCAATGTCCGCGAACATGAGACGGGGCAGTGCGAGCAACGCAGCTCCCTCTGGTCAGTGGACGGTGCCTGTAGGACTCGGCGCCGTTTGTACAGCGGACGAATGGAGTGGAAAGTGTTATCAGTTAGGCTAGCCGGTCGCTATCTAAGGCAGAGGCTAACTATTCCACAACAGAAAGGGAGTGCCTCGCCATCATCTGGGCTACGTCAAAATTTCGCCGCTACCTCTACGGCAGGCCCTTCAAAGTTGCGAGCGACCATCATGCCCTGTGTTGGCTAGCTACTTGAAGGACCTTCAGGTCGCCTCGCACAGTGGAGCCTAAGACTTCAAGAATTCGACATTACCGTCGTGTACAAGGCCGGAAGGAAACACCCCGACGCCGACTGCCTGTCTCGTGCCCCCGTTAACCCACCACCACCCGAAGACCAGGATGATGACAGCTTCTTGGGAGCCATAAGTGCCGACGACTTCGCCGAACGACAGCGCGCCGATCCGGAACTGAGGGGGTCTAATGGAATACCTGGAGGGCAAGACCATCGTTGTCCCAAAAGTATTCAGGCGAGGATTGGCATCATTTTCCTTGAAAAACAACGTCCTCGTTAAGAACTTCGCTCCGGCCTGAGCCAGCTACCTTATCGTTGTACCTTCGGCACGGCGACCAGAAATTCTGCATGCCCTGCACGACGATCCGACGTCTGGACACATCAGACTTTCCCGCAAGCTCGCACTAGTACAGGAAACGTACTACTGGCCGCGCCTTGCTGTCGCGTTACGGCCACCGTATCGGGGCAGACGCGCAGGAGAAAGAACACAAGAGGCAAGCGTTCAAGCCCCAAATCAAAAAGCCCCTAGTTTATTGTGAGTCCAGCTTTTAAAGCCCCAGTGGGCGGAGCCGACCCTGGCGAGTTCAGACGCTGCAGCCGTACCGGAACCGTCGCTGTACCATACCGTCACTGGGTCGAATTGCACATCACGCCGATGCGTTCCGACATGCGTTCCTCCGAAGCGCTGGTCGCGTTCGATGCAACGCCACATCTTCCTTTTTTTGAGTCACTGCACTTTATCACGGCATTCACTGCACAAGTACCGAAAGAGTCACACTGAACATCAATAATAGCACTTCAGACACTGGGTAGGCTACAACCACACACGAAAGCGACACCAAAAATTTTCACTACCGGTAACCATAACGTTTCGGTGCAATCACCCTTCTTCCCGAGCGTGTCACATAATCACATGGTTCTTCGGCTGGTGACGGAACAGGTTGTCTGTCATCAGCGACATTTGAACGGGCAGTTTTCTCACTTGGCGAATGGACGCAATCTTTGGTTCTGCTTGGTGAGCTTAAGCCCGGTGTGAAGTCATAACTTCCGTCCTCGCCATCAGCCTTCTGCTCGAGCCGCACGAGAGCCCTACGATTTCTTTCTATTTGTGCGCCAGAGTCCATTCTAAAAACGTAGGACCTTGGTCTGTTTGCGTTCCGTATGACTACGCCTGCATCTTTACAGTCGTTAACACACACACTGGTCCCAGGCAGCAGGGGTGGAATATTGCGTGCAGCATGCCGGCGATTAAAATTGCTGCTGTGTGTCTCCCTGACAGCACGATCTTCTTCGCAAACTCTTTTCAGGTTAATGACATTGGGTAAAAGCTTTTTGGGTGCAGGGGGGATCGTAGTGCGTAGTCGCCGGCCCATCAAAAGCTCGGCTGGAGTTTTTCCAAAGGTCCAGGGGTATCCCTGTACCCTCGTAAGGCGACGTATGGGTCACGGGATTTCTGAATGAGACATTTTATCGTCTTAACCATCCTCTCCACCTCTCCGTTGGCCTGTGGATATCTCGGGCTCGACGTGACATGTCGAAACCCGCATTCTTGAGAAAAGGAGTGGAAAGCTGATGAGCTAAATTGTGTTCCATTGTCTGAGAACACTACTTCAGGGATACCGTGCCGTGCAAAGACGCTTTTAAGATAATTTACAACATGATCACTAGTAGTCGATGCCAGACGGGCAACTTCTGGATATCGAGACAGGTAATCAAAAACGACCAGATAGTCCGCACCCTTGATTTGGCAAAGATCAATGCCAACTTTCTGCCACGGCAGAATCGGAGTCTCGGACGGGATCATTGGTTGTGCAGCCTGTTCACGCGACATACAGCATTCTAGACAGCTGGTAACTAACTTCGCTAGTTCTGAGCTCAGTCCCGGCCGCCACACGGACTCGCGCGCACGCGCCCGACATTTAGTGATGCCCTGGTGACCATCATATAGGTGACTGAGGACTTCGGCTCTAAGGCGCTGCGGTATGACGAGGCGCATGCCTTTCATCAAAACCCCATTACAAACTGCGATTGTCGCCCTGGATTGCCAATATGGTTGCATAGAGGATTGAAGAGAGCGATATCGTGGCCACCCGTTTTTACAGAAACGAACCAAGGTTTGGCACACGGTATCTTATGCCTGGTCCTGTTTAACTCTCTCAAAGACGCTGACTTCAGCCGCTGTATCGACGCAATCTTTAGCAAAGCGCTCAATTTAAGACACAGACAGTGCTTGCGGATCGCTCTGACTCGATCGGAGTGGAGCTCGTGACAACGTATCTGCCAAGACCAGATTTTTTCCGGGTACGTACTCCACCTTGAATATGAAGCGCATTAGCCTCATTCAGAAGCGCTGAATACGCGGAGGAAGCAAATCAAGCGGTGCTTTGCGCAACAGCGTTACGAGTGGTTTGTGGTCAGTCTCGAACTTTACTTCGAGTCCTCTGATGTACGCTTCAAACCTCTACGCGGCCCATGTTAAGGCTAAAGCTTCCTTCTCGATCTGTGCGTACCGAGAGTCCGTTGGCGATAATGACCTGGAGGCAAACGCCACTGGACGGCGTTCCCCATCACCTTGCTCTTGGAATAATACTGCGCCGAGCCCAAATGAAGAGGCATCGGCTGAAATTATTGACCGATGTTTTGGGTCATACTTTGCCATGCAGCGATCAGAACGTATCTGTTCTTTGATGTTACTCAGAGCATCTTCTTGAGGCTTACCCCATGTCCACTCTCGACCCTTTTGTAAAAGTTCTCGCAGAGGAGCGCTCATTTGTGACAGATTAGGAATAAACCTGGCTAGGTGATTAGCCATTCCAAGAATTCTACGCGCCCCGCTTATGTCATGAGGTCGATCTAGGTCTTTGACGGCATCTACTTTCTTCGGGTCCGGTTTTATGCCTTCACTATTGATGAGGCATCCTAGAAACGCAACTTCCGTGACCCCGAAACAACACTTCGCTTTGTTTAGCGTTATGCCTTCTTTTTCCAGCTTTTCTAATGTTTTCCCGAAACGCTGGTCATGTTCAGCCTTCGTGCTGCCAAAAATTAAAATGTCATCAATCAACTTGACAACGCCTGGCATGCCAGTCAAAATTTCGGACATCCTTTTCTGAAAGTACTCTGGCGCCGATGTGATTACTAAAGGCAGCCTTTGAAAGCAGTACCTTCCATACGGCGTGATGAAAGTGGTCAACAGCTGACTCTCGCCGGACAACTTAATCTGGTAAAACGCCGAATTTGCGTCTAACTTTGAGAATACTGTCGCACCACCCATTAACCCTAGCGTCTCGTCCACAGTGGGCAGAACATAGCGTTCCCTAAGAGAGAGAGTGGAACTTTATTATTGAAGGGAAAAGGGAAAGGGGGATCTTGGAGCTTCGCTTCTATGGTTGGGTCCCTACGTCCAGGGCTCCGCTGGCCTTAGCCGCCCGCCGGACTTGATCCAGGAGCGCGCGCTGCACTCCCGGGTCCGGGCTGGCGAGTTGTGCCTCCCACTGCTCCATACTAGGCATTAAAGGTTTGCCGACAAAATTGGCTAAGTCGCTTGGCTTGTGATCGCACCCCCCACGAGATGTGGTAGAGAGTCGGCCTACCGCCGCACCACGGACACACGGCCGGGTAAAGCGTTGGATGTATCACGTGTAATTTCAATAGATGCGGAAATACGTCCGTCTGAATTTTTCGAAGGTCGGCGGCGTCTTCCCCATTAAGGGATTTGTGAGGCGTTCCACATTTTTGTCGCGTGAAGCGCTGGTGAGCCAGAATCTCCCTAGGTAGAATTGGTGCTGTCAACGAAAGAGAGGGATTCTCCGCTCGGCTACAAAATGCGCGAGCCAGAGCGACCGCCCTTTCGTTGCCTTCGAGCCCTGCGTGTCCCGGGCACCAGATCAACCGATGTTGGCGAGCGAGTTTGGGTCCTAACAGCCTCTGTGCCATTGCCGGAAGGCGGCCTGTTAAAAAGAGCCGACAGGCCGCCTGGGAGTCAGATAGAATAACTGATGGTTCTCCTTTACGCTCCTGAAAATTTGCAGCTAAGGCTATGGCCATTGTCTCCGCCTTTGTGGCCGAGGTCGTGCGCACGGAGGCACTAGTCAGCAGTGTCATGTTGTTGTCCACGACAGTAATTGTGTGTCTCTGCCAATCGTAACTGGCCGCATCAACGTACGCGACGTTAGAAGCTGACCCGAACTGCTTTCGGAGCCAGTTTACTCTCGCATTACGTCGCTCAGCGTGAAATTCATGATGCATATTTTTGGGCACCGGTGCGACCGAGATCTGTCTGCGGACCTCTTGAGCGACGTCGACCAGCTCCTCATCAATGTGCTGGGGGGTGGGGCGCGATCCCTATCCTAGTGAGTGTTGCCCTGCCTGCTGAAGTTGCACTTAGACGATTCCTCTGAGAGATGAGGACTGCCGCACTAACTTCAGCATAAGAGCTATGTATACCGAGAGCTAGGAGCCGCTCGGTGGGTGTGCTGATGGGTAAACCGAGTGCTGCCTTAAAAGCGCTTCTAATGAGGGCATCCACCTGGCTCTCCTCGCTTCTGTCGAGCGAGTGGAACGGAAGGCCATACGTCACTCTGCTCAGGAACAAGGCCTGGAGAAGCCGGAGGGTATCCTTTTCTTTCATGCCTTTTTTATGATAGGTGATACGACGGATCATTCTGGCAATCTGTTAACCGTAGTCTTCAAGGTAGTTATCGTGTGACTGGCTTTGCCATTGCTTTGGACCCAGAAACCTAGTATGCGGGCCCGAGTAACCTCGGCTATGGCATGGCCGTCAACCTCTAAGTTTATGTCACCGTTGCTCTTGTAATATTTACTGCGTATTCGTATGAGCTCTGATTTTTCAGGCGCGCAGCTGAGTCCACTATTTCTTGCGAACTCCGCCACGGCCGTCGCGGCAGCCTGTAGAGTTTGCTCTTTTAGCGCCAGCGATCCTTTCGTGGCCCAGAGAGTGATGTCATCCGCATACAATGTATATCCAAGGTGCAGGATTGCGTCGAGCTTGTGAGCAAGTCTGCGCATAGCGATGTTAAAGAGCAAGGGAGAGATCACTGCTCCTTGAGGTGTTCCCTTATTCGGCATCAAGAACGGCACCGACCTCGTGTCACCTATCCCGATGGTTGCCGTCCGCCCAGAGAGGAAGGATTTAATGTAGTTAAATGTCCGCTTTCCGCAATTCCCTAAGAATATTTTTGTTTAGGTGCGTTATATCCACACAAATTCGTATTGCTCCTGATGGTTTCCACACAGGAACCATTCCCGCACATCATTCTGAAGGCCCCTCTACTTTTCTTATCACGCCCTGTTTTTCCATGTCATCCAACTCGTGTTTTACCGCGTCTCTCATGGGAAGAGGAACGCGGCGCGCCACGTGAACTGCATAGGGCACATAGCTCGGCTTCAAGCGGATCGTGTACTCTCCGGATAGCGCACCTAATCCCTGAAACAACTAAGGGTACCGATGCTCCCAAAGTCCTGAAGACGTTACGTCGTCAACAAATTTAACGACACATAGCCGTTCCGAGGCTTCTATACCAAGAAGAACGTATTGCAACGAAGCAACGACAAAGACTGTCTGCTTGATAGCTACCTGCTTCCAAGTAATAACCGCAGAGAATTTCCCCAAAACCTTTAGTCGATTACCGCTTGGTCCCGTTAGAACTATGCTCGTTCTCTCTAACTTTGATGGGATCCCAGGGAATGTTGAAGGAAGGACCGATACCTCAGCGCCCATGTCTACTTTCGCGGAAACTGGCGTTGCGTTAATACACACTTCAATAAACCTGGCACTCGGGGCGCAGTTATCAACAGTACCGAGAAAATACAAGGCTTTCTGAGTGAAGACAGTCCCACCTTGCTGGTTGTGAGGCCCTTCTTGCGACAGACCGCACTGAAGTGTCCGTTCACGTTGCAGTGGTAACACTTTGATGCCTTAGCTGGGAACGCCGGTCTTGGATGCGACGCATGTCCGGAGAAAGGACACCGCTGACCGTCAGGCGCCGTGCCCCCCTGTTACGATCGGCCTTGGAAGCCGTCGCGGCAGAGGCCGATGAGAATGCTCCTGTTTTTCTAAAGTTCCTCCCGGGTTCGCTGCCCTTCGGGGGGCGCAGGTCTAATCCCTTTTTCCTGGAATGCCTACGAGCGTGCGGCGTGGTCACGTGACCAGAAATTCCAGCGGCAGTGCCGCGAACAGCCCTTTGTGGCAAGATGCTGCCGGCGGGGGATGAGGCTGCTCGTCACATTCCAAGCAACGAGGAGACAAAGCCGAGGTCCAGGCCACAGAACACCTGCTGCGTGTTGTTGCCTGGCGGGGGATCTTCCTATCAAGCCGTGACATTCTTCGGCACGATCACAGAGACTCTACCACCCCTGCCGGAAGAATTCCGGGAACCAGCACAGGCCAAGATCTGCAAACGTGTGCAAAAGTTGGTACTGTGCGCAAAACCGTGGTGCTCTTGTCGTGACCATATTTGGTCATCGTTTCGACGGTGCCCTCTCCACGTGCACCTATTGGACGTCGGTCCCCAGTCTCGTGGGTGGAGCTACAAGGCCATCGAGAGGCGTATTGGCCAAAGATGCGGACAATGCGCCCAGAGTTGGCAACGCGGCGACATAAAAGCCCAAGACATTTTTTGTAACTCGTCTCTCAATCTCTTCTTCTTGAACTCACAATGTAAATAAACGTCTGTAAATATCTCTCCTACGAGCGCCTTCCTCTCTGCAAGATGAGTTAGGGGACCGGCGGTGGGCCAGCTACCAACGATGAGACCCGCCGGGACCCGGTCGCAACACCCAGATGCGATGCGTTTGATGCTCTTTTCGAAGGGGGTGCGAAGGCGCACTCTTCTTTTCGACAGCGTTCATGTCTGTTTCCATTGTAGTAACGTATGGACTGGCGTCGTTTCGCAGCTGTTGCTGTTGCCCGTGTACTGTTTCTTTGAGACGGGCCTTGGCGACGGCACTTGCTAACGTGAGCTCGGCGTCCATTTGCCGCATTTCGGAGAGCTTCGCGTCCCTGAGGCCAACGACAAAGCGGTCGTGAATCATTCTCTCCTTGAAAGTGCGGAAGTCACACCTATCTGCAAGCGTGTGCAGAGCTGTCACGAAGTTGTCGACGGACGCGCCGGGATTTTGGATTCTGCGGTGAAAGCAAGCGCTTTCATAGACGATATTGCGAGCAGCCACGAAGTGCTTGTCAAACTTCTCTTTGAAAACTTTGTATTTCTTGGCGTTGTCTTCGAACCAGTTGAAGGTTTGAAATATCGTCCTTGCTTGTCTTCCCATTGTGTACAGCAGAGTCCTGACAAAAAACTTTCTCCCTGCGCTCATTTAATCCCGAGGCAAACCGTTATTCGTCAAATTCTTGCAACCATGCTGGCCATTCGGACGTTCTTTCGAAATTGAAGTTTGAAGGCGGCTGGACGGCTAACATTCCGGAGAAAGTCCCTGTTGACTCGTCACCAGGCATGTTGGAGTCGTCGTCCGCTTTGCAGAGCGATCCTCCGAGACGAAGAAGTATTTTCTTGACGTCAGTCGGAAACCTCTGACACCATGTCACGTTACTGCCACCCTGTCGGAGCAGACGCGCAGGAGTTTTTTTTATAGTTTATTGTGAGTCCAGCTTTTAAAGCCCCAGTGGGCGGAGCCGACCCCGGGAGAGTTCAGACGCCGCAGCCGTACCGGAACGCGGGCGTCGCTGGGTCGAATTGCACATCACGCCGATGCGTTCCGACATGCATTCCTCGAAGCGCTGGTCGCGTTCGATGCAATGCCACATTTGCCTGCAACGTCACTCGCTACGCAAGGACGTGCCGAGACTGTCAGCGACGGAAGACACCGCCCACAAAAACAGCAGGCTTCCTTCAGCCGATCAAGCCTCCTCGGCGACCATTCCAGCAAATGGGGATGTACTCCTGGGGCCGTCCCAACGTCGACTTGCGGAAATAAATGGATTGTCGTGGCTACCGACTACCTCGCCCGCTGCGCCGAAACAAAAGCCCTGCCCAGAGGCAGTGCCGCTGAGGTAGCCAAGTTCTTCGTTGAGAGCATCGTCCTTCAACACGGCGCCCCAGAGGTTCCCAACACCGACAGAGGTACGGCGTTTATGGCTGATCTAACTGAGGCGATCTTGGGATACAGCCACACAAGCCACCGCCAGACCACCGCATACCACCCACAGACCAACGGCCTGACCGAGCATCTAAATAAGACCATCGCCGACATGCTGGCCATGTACGTCGACGTCGAACACAAGACGTGGGACGCCATCCTTCCGTACGTGACCTTCCTGTACAACGCGGCCGTACAAGAAACGACGCAGATGCCACCATACAAGTTGGTCTACGGACGGAGCCCGGCAACGACGCTCGACGCCATGTTACCAAACATGACCGACGAGGAAAACGTCGATGTAACCACCTACCTAGGGCGCCCCGAAGAAGCGCGACAGCTCGCCCGCCTACGGATCAAGAACCAGCAAACGACTGACAGCTACCGCTAGAACCTTCGACGACGCCAAGTGGAATACCAACGCGGTGACCGTGTATGGGTCTGGACGCCAATACGCCGACAAGGACTTAGTGAGAAGCTTCTTCAACGATACTTCGGAACGTACAGGGTACTTCGACGCCGCGGCGCACTCGACTACGAGGTTGTCCCTGACGGCATACGAACTCTCAGCGGCACCGTGCGCGACCTGAAATCGTCCATGTCGTGCGCCTCAAGCCATATTACGCGCGCTAGTGAATCTGAGGACTGTACTTTTTGCTTATTGTTTATTGTACTTTCTTGCTTTATTGTTACTTATTGTTGCATCCATTGACACCCCCCCCCCCGCCCCCCCACGTCGTGTTCTGTTTTAAGCATCGTGACGATGCTTTTTCAGAGGGGGGGCATTGCCACGTGCGTTTCGTATTTTCACTTTTGCTCTATTCGATTTTCGCCACAAAGACTGTCAGCAATGCTGAGCGTAAACCGCACCTCATTGTTCCAGAAGCTTCGTGATTATTGTAGATCGTTTTTTTAAGAATGCGTGCAAAACGTGAACACTCGAGGTTATTCTAAAGCTTGCGCGACAACCAGTGATAGCGCTGGAATATTCGACGGCACATGTATAAATGCCGACGCGCTTCACCGTTCGTCAGTTGATCGACGACCGACGCTCTGTTCGCCGCAATCAGTGCCAGTGTGTATTGCTGTAATCTGACTTTCCGTTTACCGGCCACAAGTTCGGCCAAATAAACAGTTTCATCTTGTACATACCGACTGCTGCTTTGGACGACGTCACAACCACGTGACAATATGGATCTTCCTTTATGTCTATCTCTAGTTCACATGTTTCACGTGCCCCACTTCACCGAGCGCAGTTTTCATTTAATGCTCGCACTGGCTGTTCTTACTAGTGGAGCCTGACCGAGAACAGAGAGTAGTGTTAAAAAGAAATATTGGCAGAAAGAAAGGGAAACCTTGCAAAACTTAAGAAACAACGACCAGGGCTAGCTAGGAGTCCATGAGATCAGCTGCATATTTAGTATTCCGTCTCAGCGGGAAGCTACACAATTTTTAGGGGCGAGGCTCCTTAGGGTGTGTGTCTGTCCCTACTCTATAGTTGTTGTAGTAGTAGTAGGTAGGTAGGTAGGTAGCCACGTGTAGTGGAATGTACCCACTCCACGTGATAAAGATGACGATGACGCAGTATTGTAGAATGTACCCACTACACGTGATAACGATGACGATGACGCTGATGACCATGAAGTATAAGCGCGTTCCAGACCACACATTCTCTTTCTGCCATGGATAAAAACGATCGAGCTTCGCCCGCTCATCATCATTCACTTCGTCGATATGGCGTGATTATTTTTTCTTTCCAAAAGAGCATGCGAGAACTCTAAAACGTACGCCTGAATGCTGACTCTTTCACCTCTTTGAACAGGGCATGATCTATGGTGAATGATACCCTAAAGACGGGTTGTATAAAAAAAATGGGGTTTCGTAGCCATTTCTGAAAATGTATAAACAAATCAAATTGATAATAAAAAAGCCACAGTTTCGCCACTAGGGCGAAGCAATGAATGCGATAGAAAGAAATTAGTTTCTCACACGAAGAACGACAAGCAGCTCGATATTTGCAACGCGCCGCCGCAGCACAAAGAAGGACGCTCGAAAAGGACCCATAGGTATACACAGGACAAGCGTGAACTAACAACTGTCGCAGTTGTTACGTGTTTGTATTTGAGAAACGCGCTGCGAGTGTCCACAATGCAAAAGCCATGGAGGAAGGAAAAGAAAGGAGGGAGCATTACGTCACACGAGTGAAGCCCACCGAGTCGGCCCAACACGTGATCAAAACGTCAGAGCGCGCGGTAGGTTTTAGTACTCTCGGTGGTGTTCCGTTTTTGAACCTCCTGCGTGAGCCGGCCGGTCTGCGCCGAACAAGCGCGCTTAGATTAAAAGCTACCGGGCGGCATACCCCGAAGTCTCGGCAAGTCTCGTTGCTTGCGTGATCCTGACGCAAAAGGTCACGTGTTGGGCCGACACGGCTGGCTTCAAAACGGGCGCTGGCTGCGTGACGTAATGCTCCCTCCTTTGTATTTTCTTCCTCCATGGCAAAAGCCAACGCTGTTGTTGTTGCCTCTGACATGGCTCATACCCACTCAGGGATATTGGCCAAGGATTGATTATATGATTATATGACTTTTCGACGCTGTTTGATACTTCTTTTTCTTTTAAACTGCGGCACGTGGAATGTCCCCTCTATGTCTCCTGCCACGCGGTGGCGTCTGACGCCAAGTGTTCCTAAGTGTGCCAGGTGTTCTCTTTCTTTTTTCCTTCTACATCATGAGTGGTACAAAAGGGAGCCTTGTTTTGTTGTTTTTTGTGCGCATCTCAAGGGCAGTTTCAATTTGAAAGAAACTGTAAAAGCGTTGCGTGATAGAAAACACGCTCAAGCTGTTCCGAGATCTGCGTACCGCGAGCGGCAAATGGTGCATATGAATAGCTCGCCGTTATAACGCTGGCACGAGCGTGGCGTGTGGCTGTTGGCAATAAAGAAAAAAAGTGGCGTGTGGCTGTGTTGGCTAGCGCAGCAGGCTGCGGAGCGAGGGGTCGCTGGTTCGAATCCCCGGTCAGGTGGTTTAGAATTTTTTTCTACTGATTTTATTTTTCTTCACGCTTCTTTATATATACACACATATACATATCCGGGACATGACGGCGTCGACAGAAGGCGACGCCGAAAATCAGCCGAGAGTGTACATGATTGCTACCGCAATAATAGTGGTGTAGCCAAGAGAACAAGATGACAAAGCACACGAGGAGGAGAGCAAGCCGTAGAGTCAATAGTGGCATGGCATACAAGCTCGCGCTTTCCCGAAATTTGGCTGCTTGACGTCCGCCGCTCTTTACCGCCCTACTCTTGACGTCTCTCGACTTTCCCTGAAGTCCGCGCGTCCATAAACCACGTCACATTTGGTGGAGGTACGTGGATTCCCACTTCGAACCTGGACCTTCGCTCTTGGAATCTCCCCGCGGTTCGTGACCACATTGCCATCAAAGCCGAGGAGATCCCTCTGCAATATTAACCTTCGGCTGTCCACGCCACCTGTAGCGCTGTGTATCACCAGCGAGATCCTCCGGCTCAGGTTACTGAGACGTAGATGATTGGCCGTCGAACTAAAAACGTGTTAGTGCCGACAACCTACTGGAACCCCCAACTGAAGCTTAGTTACATCCACTTCAACCTTGCGGGCATCGCCCAACGACGGTAGAAGAACCGCAAAAGTGACATTCCAAATTGGTCCATCTTTAAGGTTTCCATGACGGGCGTCTTCGGTCGGCCATCGGCTCGCAAGCGTCGGGCAGAGCAGCACTTGCGTCAATGGGTGCAGCAACCAGGCGAGAACTTCACGGGCTACAATGAGGATTGGCTGAACCTCGGTATACCTCGCGAACTCCACCATGACGGAAGTGGAACAAACCGAGCACACCCTGAAGGGCATTGAGGACGATGTTTTTGAGATGCTGCTCACCAGGCAATCCACCACAGTCGCTGCACTAGTCTCATGCGTCCGCCCTTCGGCGAGTTGCGTAGGCAGTTCCCGCTCGCACGCAAAGCCGTCGCGACGACCGACACACTATCGAACGTGCACGTTACTGCTCTCCCTGCCGATCAGCAGCCGCTGCTGTCCACCAGCAAGACGTTTATCCATGAAGACGTAGCGCGTCAGCTTTTAATACTAAAATTCACGAACGAACCGGCACAGTTTTTGGCCACTCACCTTAAGCACGTCATTCGGACCAAGATTGCTCAGGCCCTATCATCTATGCTCCATTCACCACCCGTGACTGCACCGATCACTTAGGGTGCTATCACTACTCGGCATCACCAGCAGCCTAAGCCGTATGCTCCAACTGCCATGCCGACCCCTGCCTCGCCGCCGACCACGCATTCTGCGCCGCTTGACTACGCGGTGTCTTCGCCTTCGTTTTTCCGCCGCCATTACGCGTGGCCAACGCCGTACAATAGGCCTATCTCATTTGCCTATTGTGTCGCTGGACAAGTCGCTCGCCATTGGCGTCGATGCCAACCTTCCATTTTCGGGACCGTGGTCACGCCTGATCCCCCCATCCTGACGCACTCCACCGGGGTACACCGCTCATAATCGACCATCGCTCTCCAATCACCGATCACCATCTACTCGATGACGCTCTATGTCACCCATGCGTCGCCGCTCAACTACACAGGAGGGAACCTGATTGCGGTAGTTCCGGAGGGAAGAACTGCATGCGAGTCGAACTGCCCAAGGCCATGTCTTTAGCCGCTAAACGTTATTGACGTCGATGTGGAAGTAACCGCCGCCGTAGCACTTATTGACGCAGGAGCCACTGTTTCCGCCGTCTCTGAGACACTGCGCTGCGAGATAGAGAAGTTGACGACGTCGCTGTCAGGACTAATGCTCCGTGCTGGCAACGCACAGTGCGATGCGCCACCAGCTGTCTGCACTCTACGAGTCATCATACAAGGTGCACTTTACGTGATCGAGTTCTTTGCGCTACCCTCCTTCTCCCGCAACATTATTCTCAGGTGAGACTTCCTACACAGTTATAGCCTCATCACAGGCTGTTCTCGTGTGGAAGTAGCTCTCACGCCGTTGCAGACCTCTCTTTCGACGGACACTCCTCACAAACTTGTCGTCGCTGAGGAAATAGTTACCAGCCCAAAAACGTGGACCCTTGTATAACTGACCTGTACGACCGCGCCAGACGGAACAACATTCTTTGACCCGTCGGAAGTATTTCTCCGTCGCCGCGGTACACGACTGCGCTTTGCAGTACCATTCATTAAATCTGGTGTTACCATAATGCTCGTTGCCAACAAACTTACGTCAGCTTCGTGGGGAATGGTTGGGGCACGTAAAAGACGTCGCTCTTTCTCATTGCCTGGACTTCTTTAAAGACGAACGATACCTTGAGCTCAACGCCAAGACATCACCTGATCCAAACTCTTCAGCCCCAGATAATTTCCGCCCTTCTATTGCCGGCAATCTACCGATATCGCATCGTAGCCAACTTCTCGCTATTCTGCAAGACTTCTGCTCGTCCTCAGATTGTGCCCAGCCGACCTTGGCCCACACGAAGAGCATCACATGCCACATCTACACAGTATACATGCTCCCTTACGCCAACGACCCTATCGAGTTTCTGCGGCACAACAGCAAGTTATTACTGAGCAAGTCTAATACATGCTTAAACCTGCAGTGATTCAGCCGTCCCAGAGCCCCTGGTGCCCAAGACGGATGGATCAGTAAGGATTTGTGTCAACTATCGCCGCCTCAATAAGACTAGCCGAAAGGATGTGTACCCATTGCCAAGAATTCAATGCTGTCGATTTCTTACAAGGGGCACTATATTTCTTCTCTGTAGATTTGCGCTTCGGTTATCGGGAAGTACCGATGAGTGTCACCGATCGTGCGAACACCGCTTTTGTCACTCCTGATCGGCTCTATGAGTTTGACGCCAGCGTCTCCGTCAGCTTCCTCGTCGCCAATCGAGGTCACAGATATATCATGGGAGCAACGCAAGGATGCGCGGGTTTGTCTTATGCTCGAGTTCCTAACTGGTCCATCAGCTGACCCTCTTTCAAGAACTCTTCGTCGCTCGCTATGGGCTCCATTTCGCGATTCCAGATGGTCTCCTCTATCGGCGGAATTACGCGCCTCATGGCTGGAAGTGGCTGTTAGTGATACCTCGCCTCATGCGCATGGTACGCGTGCAGCTTTTCACTCCGCCCCGCAAAGCACTGACGTCGGCTTTCTCAAGACGTACAATCGCCTGCGACAGCGACACTATTGGCGCGGAATCTATTCATTTGTGTTCAAGTGTATCCACATTCTACTGCCTGTCAGCGACAAATAGATCTACCTGAACGACCGGCCGCTACACTACAGCCTCTCCAGTGCACGGCGCGTCCATTTGACCTCGTTGGTACTGATTTATACGGCCAGCTTTCTTCGACCACTTTTGGGTACAGATGGATCATTGTCGGCGTAGACCACCTCACGCGTTATGCAGCGACTGCAGCTTTATCTACAGTAAAAGCCAGAGAAGTTGCGTCTTTCAACTTAACTTACGCAGTATGATTCTGCGCTAGGACGCTCCCCACGAACTTTTGAGCTACAGAGGACATGTTTTCCTGCCAAAAGCTATTGAACGCACTGCGGTTTAAGTGCAACATCGTTCCCTGCATGACAACCGCATATCATCCGCAGACCAATGCCCAAACTGAAAGATTTAATCGCATTCTCGGTGTTATGTTGACGATGTACACCGCCTCAGCGCAGACACACTGTGACACCGTTCTGCCTTTATTGGCATATGCGTACAACCCTACTACGCAAACCGCCACAGGATTCTCACAGTTCTTTTCTTTATACGGACGCGAGCCGTCATACAAGCTAGACACCATGATTCCTTACACACTTTACGCGTCTCAGTGCACTCCAATTTCTGGCGGTGCCAGGAACGCACAAGATTGTCGTCAGTTCGGCCATTCATTTACGACAGAAGACCAAGGTCGCCACAAGCTTAGGTGCGAAGGTGTCGGACCTCTTGCTGCTTTGAAGACGGGTGCCCTCGTCTTGCTTTGGGTCCCACCGAGTAGATCGGGACTTTGCTCCAAGTTACTGGCCTGATATGACGGCCCCTACCACACTCTTGCTCGGACTTCTATCTTCAATTTTGAGGTTGAACCGTTCACACCATCTTATGACTTGCGGAGTCGCGGCCGAGATATTGTGCACGTGTCTGGCATGAAGCCATTCTTTCACCCCACTCTATTGGCAACGTTTTAAGTCGCCACGATGGCTCCGCTGTTTCCCGGGCGCCAATGTAGTGCATAGACGACGACAATGAAGCACACGAGCAAGCAAGCTAGCAAGTCTCAGTGTCACTAGTAGCATGGGACACGAGTTCGCGCTTACCGGGATTTTGGCTACTTGACGCCCGCCGCTCTACGACGCCGTACTATTGACGTCTCTCGACTTCTTCTGTAGTCTGCGCGTCAGTGAACCACGTCACAAGGGCTATATTTGACTACAAGTCGTTTTGCTCTTTTTCAGTTGATAGCAACATTAGGAATATAGTTTCCCTCGAATTTTGTCCATGCCTACTCGTCCAAACCTGGCAACACTGCAGCACACTGTTAGAAGCGGTGAGTCAGCTTTCTTTCAAAAGAATTGCCTTTTGCGCACGTGAGTGCGCTCGGTGGGTGGGGCTGGCGCAAGTGGCGACTTCTATCAAACGTGGTACTCTGCTCTCCCCAAAGGAACGTTTGCTGTAAGTCTACGCCGGAATATTGAAAGGCAGCATTTGCATGAGTCACTTTCTATGTGTTATTTGCCTGTACGCAACCTGCACAATCCAGGTTAATATAATTAACGTGGGAATGCTTACCGCTTTACGTGGGGCGCATAAAACGACGATAATTTTGATAGGTGCAAGATGCATTCGTATCATATTAAGGCTTTTATTTAGGACCACACTGATGCCTTTTTTCTTCTGTTTGCTGGTATTCTATCTCGAATTTATATGAACGAAGGTATGACTGTATAGCATGAGAATTAAAGAGATTAACTCTTTTACCTGGCTAACTTAAATTCAGACGAACACTAGCGCAGATTGGTGAAACTGTCTATAGATGCCTGTTGAATCTCGCATTGCCCGAGTGTTTCGGCGATCTGTGGTTTTAGACCGAACGAATTATTTTACATGCACATGACATGACAAATTACCTCTAACAATGTGGATGGCACGGCGTAATGTGGCCATGATGAACACCAGATGGTCGAAATTTCCGGAGTCCTCCACTACGGCGTCTCTCATAATCATATCGTGGTTTTGGGACGTTAAACCCCAAATATTATTATTAACCGTAAAAAAGAAAGCCGCTGTTTGCCTTGACAATTGCAAACAGCCATATGTGTATTTTGACTTCATATTGGAAGGCACTGCCCCTTAAAGGAGCACTGACATCAAATTTACGCATTCGGATTTTTTTTTGCATCCGCGAGTAGCTATCGACCCCCCAAGTAACGATTCTCGACTCAAAATGCAGCGGAGGGACGAATGAGTGCCAGTAATGTTGATTAATATATCCGGTATCGAACGTGATTCAAAACGGGAGGAAAGCCCGCCAAATTGTAGTGCTCGTAGCGCTACCTCGCGGCCACGTCGGGGCCGCTCCCCAGCTGATCCCGCTGCCCCCCAAAAAAGGTGACGTCGTGTCCAGCTGACATTGTTGACATTTCGTCCGCTAGGAGCAGACGTGCAGCCATGTCTTTCTCGTCAACATCGTCGTCCCCGCCGTCGTTGCGGTCAAAATCGACAAGCGAGGATGGCAATGACTTCGAATTAGGGAATTTCCGCGATTCGTGACGTCGCGAATCATTTTCGCTTTCACCCCTTGGAAAGCAGCCACGAGGAATTACCTGCGGACGCACGCTTAGGGCCACGCTCAATGATGTGGTATGGCACAATCAGCTTTATTAACCCTATCTGCGTGTTACTTGTTGGCAATGATATTTCTGCTTTTGATAGCTCGTAGCCGTGTTATCGTGTACTGCACATGTAAACAACGTTTGATAGCTCGTAGTCGTGTTAGCGTGTACTGCATACCTCGTCAGTTACCGCTTCAAACGGAAGCGAGCAAATGCGGCTGTCGATCACAGGCGTCCAGTCCCTCGGTCCAACGGCGCGCCGTACGAAGTCAACCCACTGCCTGCGTTGAGGTTCGAGGCTTGGAAATGCATGAAACTCCACGGACTTTCCGCTTTTTCCGTGCGTCGACGTGCAGGTTCGCCCTACGACGCGGCTTCCCGACATCTTGGCACGTATTGTGTCGCTCCGAATGATCGCACTCGCGCTGTGGAGCGCACGACAAATCAGTCGATGCGACACGATGAACCGCACGCAAGGATCAACACAGCAAGGAGAGCCACTAGTGAGACCATCGCCGGGTGTCGGCGCCACAATAAACACACTCAGACCGTCGACGTCATTGTTACTAGCGTATCGCTAGCGAACGTCACAAGTGTGGAATGTATCACACCTCACACGTAGCACTAGTGTCGATGTCGCAGGGCATCCAGTTTTCCGTTGAGCTTTCATACGCTGTTCGCCCTCGAAATAAAATAACTTCCACGCGACGGACGCCATTCAAATTTGGCCAAGAAGACCTATGCATACCGAGGTAATGGAATGAAGGACACATCTCGATTTGGAAAAATAATGTCAGCGCTCCTTTAAAGTAGAATAATCGGTGGTCAGGGGATATGCAGTGGCTGCATCGATGGCCTTGGTTTACATAATTTATAGGTAGAGAGAGAGAAAAAAATGATGAAGTTTGCTCTCAGCCGCTCAAGCCTTGAAAGAGAAAAACTAGAGAATTTTGAAGACTAATCGGGTTGCTGCTAGCTTGTTTGTAGGCCTTAGCTAGGTAACCCAGGTTGTTTATAGGTCGCGGTTAGGCTTTAGGTAGGTGATGTCTGCGTTGGTTCTCAGCGCAGAGAGGTTCAAGTTAAATCCCCAGATAGTGGCAGACACGAAACGATGGTCCGATCTTCAGAGACAGAACCTGGCGCAGAAAGCAAACGTTCGCATCTCCCGTAGGTCTGCAGGCACGTCGTCGTTGGCGGATGCCTTCCATCGCTTCGGGGTCCTCTCGCAACCGCCGTTGCCCTATCCCATGCCCAAGTATTCTCTCGTTGTACGTGCTCGGGGTGTTCGGCTCGCCGCCCTCGCATCACAGCCATTTGTTGGCCTAACTATTGCCTTTTTAGATGCGAAGCATCTTATGCTCGGGGCTTTGTCCGTCCCTCCCCCCGTCCCCCGTCCCGCGTCCGGCCACTTTCATGAAGTAGGGAAGCACCCTTAGGTGAACCAGAACACTGTAGTAATATGAAGGCCGTCAACCCTATCACAGTCATGGGAGTCATGGCCGAGAGCACAGAGAGGCTGCTTAGCAATGGCTAGGCAGGTGGTGTCTGTCGCCCAGGTTGACCCCATTCCTTGAGTCATGGCCGAGAGCACAGAGAGGCTGTTTAGCAATGGCTAGGCAGGTGGTGTCTGTCGCCCAGGTTGACCCCATTCCTTGATCTTGCTTGCATGTGTTTGGAAGGGGGCTTAGTCCGTCCCACAACACCACAGCGCATGCACGTCCCTTCCCCCCTCTCTCTCCTCTAGGAATCCTCTACTCTACGGAGCGACCCCCGCGTCCCACTGCGCATGAGCGTCCCCTCCCCCTATCCTCTGCTACGCTCACCCCCCTTTCTCTACTCTAGGAATCATCCACCCAATGGAGCGGTCCGGCGTCCCACATCCCCACAGCGCATGCGCGTCCTCTCCCCTCTCTCTACTCTACGGAGCGGCTGCCCGCGTCCCACACCCCCCACAGTGCTTGCACGTCTCCTCTCCTACGGTCCCCCCCGTTCTCTGCTCTAGGAATCCTCTACGGAGCGGCGCACACAACAGGTGGTGTGACAGCTGCATACTCCGCTGGGGGGTGCCACGGTATACGTCGGTACAAAAATGACGGAGCGCGCGCGCCTCATTCTCTCTCCTGGGCAATGCCGCGATGAGCGCCCGGACGGCTGCCGTGAAATGAGAGCGGCGACGTTCCCCCCGCTCAAGCTAAATTATCTCCCCGCTGCTTCGCATCCACACATGGTTCCCTTTAGCGGGAGATGGGGAGTTTTTCGATTTTAGTGGACCAGTGGTGAGTAGTGGGATTTAGCCAATTTCCTTGACACACACTCGTTAAAGGGGAACTCCGGCGATTTTTTTACATTCACCGATTTCTATAAAACTTTCAGCATATGTTCTCTTCGGCACCCTGACGATACGCGCCAAATTATACAGCCGTAAGCTCTCTTAGCTTTTTAGAAAACAAATTTCAAAAATTGGTACCCGATTCCGAAAGACGCCGGTAAACGCGGGCCACCTTGGTATGTGACGTAACCTGCCTACCCCGTGCCGCCCAGCAGGCGGATGCAGCGCGCGCTTTCTTCTACGAGGCGACCAAGACGCGAGCATATTTGTTGGGTTTTGTCAGCTTCATAACGCGTTAGCCGTCGTTGACATCAAGTCTTGACAGTAAGTCCGCACAATACTTAGCAACGACGAGATGAGTGCGGGGCACGGCAGCTGCTTGACGCGTCGGCGGGTCGAAATCAAAAGGCGATGCTTACCACGCTGAGATAGTAGCTGCACTCATCGCTGAACTCATCACTGGCAAGTTCAGCCGGGCTGGCACAGCTTGATTCAGCTTCGGATGACATTGCCAGCTTGCTTTTCGCGCGATGGAAGAAGCACGTGTGTTTCGAACCTGGCCAGCCGTGGAGGCGTGTAGCGGATTTCGTGACGTCATCGGATACCCTGCATGGAGCAGCTCTCTGTTTCGGTTTCGGTTTTAAGGCGAAAGCCTTTAATGTCTCATGCTCACGTCCGTCCGGTAGTCCGTCCGTCCGGTGTCCATCCGTCCTGGTGTCCGTCCTGGCGTCCGTCCGTCCGTCCGGCCGGCGGTATTGCTGGTGGTGTGCGTCCTCACCACCCTTACTGCACATGCGCAAACCCTCCCCACGCACCTCCTCTGCTGTGCGCTTCTTCCCCTCTCTCTCCTCTAGGCATCCCTCCCGCGGCGCTAACACCCCCATTGCGCATGCGCGTCCCCGCCCCTCCCTCTCCTACGCTTCCCCCTCTGTCTCCTCTAGGCATCCCTCCCCGCGGCGTCTACACCCTCACTGCGCATGCGCGTCCCCTCCCCCATCTCTCTCCTCTAGGCATCCCCCCCCGCGGCAACCACACCCCCAATGCGCATGCGCGTCCCCTCCCCCCTCTCCTCTCCTACGCTCCCCCTCTCGCCACGCAACGCCGACGCAGGCAGCGTCTGCTAGCGAGTTTCTTGGTTGAAAAAACCGACTGCTCGTGCTGCACAACCGTTCACTGGCCACCCCGTATATATGGCAATGGATCTTGACCTGCAAGGTGGTGCCGGTGCGAGATTTCTCCGTGCGTTGCCGAACGATGAAAAATTCGCAGCGTGCGCGTTAACTAAAAGCGAACTGCGGCTCTCTGTGTCCAGTCCGAGTCTTCTGTCTCTCATTGCCCAGCAGCGATTGGGATGTTCCAGTAGGAAACAACCGTCCATCACTGCGTGCTTTGCACCCCCCCCAGGTTTCTCTCCTGTGCAACGCAGTGATGAGCGCCAGCGTCAACGCCGCCGCCAGTGTAAGCGTTAGCGCCCGCTGCTTCGCATCTACACATGGTTCCCTTTAGCGGTGGATGGTGTAATCTTTAAGGCGAAAGTCTTTAATGTCTCATGCTCACGTCCGCCGTCCGCTGTCCGTCCGACCTTCGTCCGGCGTCCGTCCGTCTGTCGTCTGTCTGTCTGTCTGTCTGTCTGTCTGTCTGTCTGTTCGTCCGTCCGTCCGTCCGTCCGTCCGTCCATCCATCCGTCTGTCCGTCCGTCCATTCATCCGTCCATGTCCGTCCGTCCGTCCATCCGAGCTGGCACTGAGCCAGGTGGCCGCCGGGATGCGCAGACGGACGCCGCTCGCGTCGGACTCTATAGCGCTCGCGCTTTGCTTGCGTAGCGTCGCTGTGACCAGAGTTTGCAATCATTCTGACCGACGCCGTCTCAATCGGACCCAGGCGTTCACGGAATACACTTTCCAATTTACAGAGGGTCCGTCAACTTAAGAGCTGGAACGCGGATGGCGTTTGCATCGATGCGCGGCAAAGCGCGAGAAAATACTAACGCATGCGAACGGAGGAAGATGAGTCTCGCGTCTCGCTGCGATTCGCGGTAAAAAATTAAAGAAGAAAACACGCACCCATTAGGTTTGTGTCTTATGCCACTGAGTGTAAAAGAAAAAAAGACATGGCATAATCAGTGGAATGGCCACACGCTTTTCGCCGAACACACTTTGGAATGTACAAAGTGTCCTTCAATTTTTTTGACTCATTGTTTATTGCTTATTTAAAATTATTGACGAGTCCCTCAGTAAAACGAACCACCCTAGCTAATACAGGACTGTTAATACTATTTGAAAACGGCATTATCTCAATATGGTCGAAAATGCACCGGAGTTCCCCTTTAAGACTATGATAGTTTTCTGCGATCGACTCGCAAGGAATGACTTGCTAAACAGTTACTGCTACAACTTTGTCAGAGAATCCGTCAATGGACACCACGATAAAATGCACCTCCCCGGCCTGAATCCCTTGAGACACGGCAGCAGCAAGGGCTTCACTGCTGGGACCTTGCTGGACGTTGGGGTCTGTGCTGCGGATCGAGCTTCCTAGGATTCTAGTTTGTGCTAGCTATCGTACTGAGTGGCACGTGTCGACGCCATGTGCACCAAACTTGCTGCCTCATCACGAAATCTGCATGGTGACCTGAAAACTTCTGGGGGTGCCACAAGATCTAGAGGACAGGGATTGGAAGCACCCCCCGTCTCTAACTCAATATTTTGCGTATTCGCAAGATTCTAGTTTGAATAGGTCACCTCCACCTTCTCACGAAGATGTGTTTAATCATTGTCGCTGTTTGCTAATGGCAACTGCCACAGTTGGTCTACTAGTTATGGCGCTCGACTGCTCACGCGAAGGTCGCGAAATTGAATCCCGGCCGCGGCGGCCGCGTTTGCAATGGAGGCGGAAAATGCTTGAGGACCTGGGCACATACACATAGGTGTACGTTAAATAACCCTAGCTCTAGGGTACTAAAACTTCTGGAGCCCTTCATTATCTTCCCACATAATCATATCATTCTTTTGGGGTGTAAAACTCCACTTATTATACTATTATTATTACATTTATTGGTCACATCATTGCTTTAAACATTATACTAAATTTACCTTAGTCGTCTTCAAACTCTGCTTATCCTGCTGTGTTCACCGCAGGGCTAGGCAGTATCGCGATACAAGAGTATCGCGATAGTACTTCAGAGATACTTTTGAGGATCTGTATTTCTGTATCGGAGATACATTTGAAAAATGTATTTGTATCTCGGTAGTGAAATACTTTTAAGATTTATCGATTGTATCACGATACTATGCGAGACACGGGTATCTCGTTACAATTTTTTTTGTCGGAATTGAGCTGAGGCGTGTTTCTAAAGGGGGGGAATTAATGTTCTTTTCTGTGCCTAGATGAACAAAGGCGTGCCATCGGTGGGCGACTTAGCATAAGTTTCCCATCAAGCGCATATGGTTTCCCAATCAAGCACAGAATGAACCATGTGGTAAAGTGCCCGACGCCACTGAATTGCGGAGGGTGTGTTGTCCGCCTCTGCCGAACAAAGTTGCTGTCTCTCAAGACCAGTGCTGCACGCGTAATTTTTTTCGGGTGGCAAGCCATTACTTCGTGACCCCTCGCGCTGTTACCGCCTTGAAACAGAGGCTTTGCAACGCTTCGCGTGGGTTCATCTCTCAAAGCGTTGACACTTCCAATGTCATTATTACCAATTACGTACTTTGTAACCTCCCCCGCCTCCCGATATATATATATATATATATATATATATATATATATATATATATATATATATATATATATATATATATATATATATATATATATATATATATATATATATATATATATATATATATATATATCGAAGTGCCGGCACATCGCGAGCCATGACCACTTCTTAAAGGGACACTAAAGAGCAAACCGATTTTGCGCGTATTAGTTAAGTACAATTTCGCAATTCCCGAAAACACCACTCTTACCGCGACATGACGCTTGGTAAGCGAGAAAACACGCGAAAAGAAAATGACGCTGGAAACGTCACCTTGGGATTCCCGCACCAAACACTGCGACGTCATAGATTTTGAAGGCGTCTACTGAGTCCTACGTACCTTCTAATCGATAAAAATTAGGTGCATTGTCATCTGTGGGTACCGTAGACCTAGCACACAAAGTTTCAAAAAAGTTAATGGAGACAATGTCGCGAAAATACAAAAAATACATTTGGAGTTTTTGACGTCACGCGCGCAGATATCGGCGCCAAATTTAAAAATAAAACTTTAAACCTTGATTTTCTCCGCTAATAATGAATTTATAATAGTCAAACGTATGCAATTAGTGTTCTCAGTGTGTAGTTTGTCAGTCTAAACCAAGTCGTTGTTCCGCTTTAGTGTCCCTTTAATAAACCACACATATATGGCAGTAAAGAGTATAACATTTGTTTGTTGTGACGTTGGAGACGTCTAATAAAAAATTCCCCATCTCCCGCTAAAGGGAACCATGTGTGGATGCGAAGCAGCGGGGAGATAATTAGCTTGAGCTGGAGGAACGTCGCCGCTGTCATTTCACGGCAGCGGTCCGGGCGCTCATCGCGGCGCTGCACTGGAGAGAGAATGAGGCGCGCGCGCTCCGTCATTTTCATGCCGCGGAACTACCGTGGCGCCCCCCAGCGGAGTATGCAGCTGTCACATCACCTGTCGTGCGCGGCGCTCCGTAGAGGATTCCTAGAGGAGAGGACGGGGGGACCGTAGGAGAGGAGAGAGAGGGGGAGGGGACGTGCATGCGCTGTGGGGGTGTGGGACGCGGGAGCCGCTCCGTAGAGTAGAGGATTCCTAGAGGAGAGAGGGGGAGAGGACGCGCACGCGCTGTGGGGATGTGGGAAGCCGGAGCCGCTCCGTAGAGTAGATGATTCCTAGAGTATAGAAATGGGGGTGAGCGTAGGAGAAGGATATGGGAGGGGACGCGCATACGCTGTTGGGGGGGTGTGGGACGCGGGGGGCCACTCCGTAGAGTACAGGATTAATATAGGAGAGAAGGGGGAGAGGACGCGCATGCGCTGTGGGACGCCGGAGCCGCTCCGTGGAAGTATTCCGAGTGGAGAGACGGGGGAGAGGACGTGTGCGCTGTGGGACGGGGGGCGCCGCTCCGTAGAGTAGATGATTCCTAGAGTAGAGAAAAGGGGTGAGCGTAGGAGAGGATAGGGGAGGGGACGCGCATACGCTGTGGGGGGTGTGGGCTGCTCCGTAGAGTAGAGGATTCCTAGAGGACACAAAGGGGGGTGAGCGTAGGAGAGAGAGGGGGAGGGGACACGCATGCGCTGTGGTGGTGTGGGACGCGGGAAGGAGGGACGGACTAAGCCCCCTCCAAACACATGCAAGCAAGATCAAGGAATGGGGTCAACCTGGGCGACACACACCACCTGCCTAGCCATTGCTAAGCAGCCTCTCTGTGCTCTCGGCCATGACTCTGACGACTGTAGTAGTGGTTGACGGCCTTCATATTATTACAGTGTTCTGGTTCGCGTAATGGGTGCTTCCCTACTTCATGAAAGTTGGCCGGACGCGGGACGCCGGACGGGGGGACGCGGGAGGGACGGACAAAGGCCCGAGCATAAGATGCTTCGCATCTAAAAATTGCACCATCTCCCACTATAGGGAACCATGTGGGGATGCGAAGCAGCGCTGGTGTTCACTTTGTGTTTCCATTTGTATGTTTCCATGTATGTTTGATTTGCGTGTGGAGTTGTGTATCAGCGGTGCTGCTTACGCTGCTTGCGCTGCATTCACAGCTTACGTTACCGATGCCGCTACAACTAGGGCCAACGTTGACATCCATAGCGCCTGTTGCAAAGGAGAGTGCAACGGAGCGAGCGCGCGTCGGCATTATACAGGAGCGCATGCCGCATTATATACGAGCGCGCGCCGCATTATATAGGAGCGCACGCCCCATTATATACGAGCGCAGAGTTGCGCCGGAGAGAGAGAAACGGGAAAGGAGAAACGAAGCGGAGGCAGCGCTCACGCCACCTCTTCTACCCCACCTCCTGGCACCTCCTCGCGCGCACGCGAGGAGAGCGGGGGGAGAGTGGGCGCATGCGCAGTAAGGGTGGTCAGGCCGCACACCACCACCGGAATGCTCTCCGCTCTAAGCTTCTTCGCACCTAAAAGAACAGCGTTTCCAGCGCCTCCCAGCGGAATTCCAACACCATGGAAGGCACTTGGAACTCTTAATATCCGCGTTTCTAGCTTGGGCTTTGTGTAGTTAAATAAGCAAATATGGCCTCGTTGAATTGCTCAAGATCG
>JALIZH010024480.1:0-17375 GCA_030522465.1 Rhipicephalus appendiculatus
TGCCATGGCGAAAAAAAAAAAAATTCGGGGAGGCACGGGCCCGCTGTGACACCCCCTGGCTACGCCACTGACAAAAGAAAAAAAAGTAAACATTCGATTGCGCTGGAATAGGCCGATTTAATCAGATCAACTTTATGAATGGCTTCTGTATATCAGTGGTTCTAGCCAAGCAAATCATCAAACGAGGGCCAATAAAGAATATTTATTTCGTCCTTTATCGCCAAGGTAAGATTGGGGGGGGGGGGGGGGGGGTGAGCTCATTTATTTGGTGCGTACCGAGAAAGAATAGCAACAGACTTGAAATATTCATAAGCAATTATAACTCAACGGAGAAGAAATAGAAGAAGAAATAATGTTGTGAAAGGTCCTCTGCGATAATGCTTGATATTGTCTGCCCCCTGGTTTGTACCTCGTACAGTGAACTCTGCGTCGCCCGGTCTAACGCCGTGCTTGCTCCGTGACAAAACCGTATAACGACATAATTTGAATATACGTAGGTCGCAGACGCTCTCCAGGCCACGATACAGTTTAATCTTTCGATAAAAAGCCATGCTGCCGCTGTCTTTCGCAAGTTGTTGGGTGAACGCAAGCACGATACATGCTTGCACACGAAGCATCTACGCTTTAGGCGACTTCATATTCAGAATGGGCATATTTGTATGAACTTTCCATCTTTACTGGCGATCGACTTGTGTGTAAATGCACGTGCATGCATGCGTAATAGTGTGTGTGTGTGTGTTCTTCGTCATCGAACTGTGCGCTTAAAAAATCAATACGAGTAAAGTGCCTGACGACGTACTCGGGTGGTGCCGACGCTGCTGATAAAAAAAGGCATACAAGGCAGAGGCAGGTGAGGAGAAAAGAAAGCTCGATGACAACTCGATCAATGCGGAATAAATGAAAACTGACAGCGATGGGAAAGGCCGACACGTCAGCTAGAGCGGTGCGACAATAAGAAGGAAAGGGGTATGAGCTGCGGGTTGGCGCTTGCGCTTACATCGATCTCAGTTTCCATTTAACGGTATCGATTAGTGCGCATGAGAGCGGGCGAGAGAGAATGTAAGAAGGAAGAGAAAAGATGAGATAGATAGATAGATAGATAGATAGATAGATAGATAGATAGATAGATAGATCTTATTAAATGCGAAGCATTTCTTAGCGAACTTCGGCGAGTTTGAGCGTATCTATCTATCTATCTATCTATCTATCTATCTATCTATCTATCTATCTATCTATCTATCTATCTATCTATCTATCTATCTATCTATCTATCTATCTATCTATCTATCTATCTATCTATCTATCTATCTATCTATCTGTCTGTCTGTCTGTCTGTCTGTCTGTCTGTCTGTCTGTCTGTCTGTCTGTCTGTCTGTCTGTCTGTCTGTCTGTCTGTCTGTCTGTCTGTCTGTCTGTCTGTCTGTCTGTCTGTCTGTCTGTCTGTCTGTCTGTCTGTCTGTCTGTCTGTCTATCTATCTATCTATCTATCTATCTATCTATCTATCTATCTATCTATCTATCTATCTATCTATCTATCTATCTATCTATCTATCTATCTATCTAGCCGCCTACGACTTTGTGCTCTCCTGGCCGTATCGTTAATGGGATTTATACCAAATTTGGCATGGCATAACATGACCGTATGACGAACATAAATGGCTGGTCATATCATGAAAATCATGACTAAATTGTCATGAAAAGTATGATGTACATGCCACGCTCATGGGGCGTTCGCGGTCGTTTCGTTAGCTTGATATTGTCAGCAGGCAGTAGTGGGTTTAGGGCATAAAGCAGTAGAGGGTCCTGGTCTGGGAGAGACAACTAGGAAGTGTGAAGGGACAGGCTTCCGCCCGCCATTGTGTTAGTGATTGTCTCCGCCTGTAAGAATCTTTAAATATACATTTCCCCGTAACATTATTGGTGGAGGTGCTGGGTACGCCTTCCTGCGTTTCCGCGGCAAACCAACACGGAACTTCGGAGCGGTCGTCGCCTCCCTTTGACTGCAATGGCGCAACAGGGATTAACTGCCCAGCAACAGCAACAGCAGCAGCAGCAGCAGCAGCAGCAGCAGCAGCAGCAGCAGCAGCTGCCCCATGTGGTTCTCCTGCCTCCACGAGACCCCGGAACCTTCTCGGGCACCGACAAAGACAAGGTGAATGTAGAAGACTGGATCACTATGTACGAGCGCGTCAGCGAATATTATCGGTGGGACCCCACGTTGATGCTAGCCAACGTTGTCTTTTACCTGAGGTATACGGCACACGTCTGGTATGAGACGCACGAGTCCGAGTTGACCAGCTGGGACATTTGCAAGTCAAAGCTCATCGAGTTGTTCAGCAGGCCATTTGGGCGACAGCAGGCCGCGAGAAAAGACCTGGAATCCCGCGTGCAGACGTCGACGGAATCGTACGTTTCCTACATTCAGGACGTATTGGGCCTTTGTTGAAAGGCTGACGTGAACATGAGCGAAACCGACAAGATCGCACATATATTAAAGGGGATTGCCGACGACGCCTTCAATCTATTGATTGTTAAGGATTGCGCCACCGTCGACGCAGTTGTCAAGGAATGTCAGCGTTTCGAGCACGCCAAGAGCCGTCGCATCAGCCGCCAGTTTGCGCGTCTGCCTAATACTGCAGCCACATCGACCTGCGAAGACTCCCCCATATTCACGCCAGCCACTTCGTCCGAAAATGTCACTCGTATCGTCCGCCGCGAACTCGAAGCAATGGTTCCTGCAGCCGTCCCTTCCGACGTCCCTCAAGCTAACGCATCCACCGTCTCGCTCATACAAGCAGTCGTCCGCCAGGAGATTGCGAATCTCGGCTTCCCACCTGTTTGCAGTATTCGCACTCCCGATAGTTCTCCTGCGGCGGTCAACCAGATCCCGGTGCACCCTCCACGCTACCGAAACCCAGCTGACTGGAGGACGACAGATGATCGACCGATTTGCTTTCACTGCTCTCGCGTGGGACACATTGCGCGTTACTGTCGCAATCGTTGGTCGTCGACTTCATCCTGGAACACTGGGACATGGCGTCGCTTTGAAGGCAACTCTCACAGGTTCCCTCCTCGGTCCGATCTCCAGCCTGCTGATACCAACGTCCCGCGCCGAAGCTTTAGCCGATCACCGTCACCCCAAGGGCGTCGATCTCTGTCGCCGCTGGTTCCTCGATCCACGTCCCCTGCACGGCCTGGACCCTCGACCTCGGGAAACTAGACCATGCAGCTCCCGGAGGTGACGCTGCATCAACGACCCGGTCTGAAAATCCTCTCTTGACGATTACTACACGCCGAAACATTTTGGACATTTTGGTGGACGACGTTACCGTTACAGCCCTCATAGACGCTGGTGCACAAATTTCAGTCATGAGCGCTGCTCTCCGTAAAAAACTGCGCAAAGTGATCACGCCCCCCTCATAAGTGTGCTGTAATAGTTGCTGATGGGAGCACCTCTAGAGTTCTTGGCATGTGCACCTCTCGTGTGTGTATTGCTGGCCGTCAGACCGTCGTATTGTTCGCCGTACTTCAGCAGTGCCCGCATGACGTGATACTGGGCCTCGACTTTCTCTCGGCGCACTCCGCCCTTATCGACTGCTCGACGGGCCTTCTTCACCTGGAACTGCCTCTTGACGCCGCCGTTGCCCATGATGCTCCAAGCCGCTTATGTGCAACCGAGTTCCTCCATCTTCCGCCACAAGCCACGACGTACGTACAGCTCATGTCTGATCCGCCTGTGCCCGATGGTGAATATGTTGTTTCACCTATTACCGACGTCGTGTTGAAGCATTTCGTTGCTGTCCCGCACACTGTTGTGAGAGTACGCCGCAACCAGACCTCTTTGCCTCTTTTGAACTTTGGTTTGACCGCACACGTGTTACCTGCCGGTATTACGCTAGGCGTCGTGTCATCAATGCAAGAATGCGATATCTGTGAATTGCCAGCTGACGGACCTAGTTCACATGTCAACTTGCTCACTGCGCCCAGCCTTCCACGCATTGACATTGAGAAAATGATAGCGCCAGATCTTTCGCCCTCTGAAGCACAAGATCTCCGCCGTCTCTTGACATCCTATGCGGATATATTCGATCTTGACAACCGCCCTCTAGGCCAAACATCGGTTGTGACCCACCACATCAACACCGGCGATGCCAACCCAATTCATCGGCGCCCCTACCGTGTATCTGCTACCGAACGCACTGTTATCCAGAAAGAGGTCGAAAAGATGCTCGCCAAAGGTGTTGTCGAACACTCATCTAGTCCGTGGGCATCCCCGGTCGTGCTTGTCAAGAAGAAGGATAATACATGGAGGTTTTGTGTTGATTACAGACATCTCAACAAGGTCACTAAGAAGGACGTATACCCCCTTACCACGAATAGATGACGCACTCGATTGCCTTCATGGCGCCAAGTTTTTGTCGTCCATTGACCTTCGATCTGGTTATTGGCAGATCGCCGTTGACCCACTAGACCGTGAAAAAACCGCATTTGTGACCCCCGATGGGTTATATCAATTTACAGTCATGCCGTTTGGGCTTTGCAATGCGCCCGCCACCTTTGAGCGCATGATGGATTCCCTTCTGCGCGGCTTCAAGTGGACTACTTGCTTGTGCTACCTCGATGATGTAATCGTTTTTTCGCCGACATTTTCAAGCCATCTTGAGCGACTCTCCAGTATTCTCGAGGTATTACGCAACGCTGGTCTACAGCTGAACTCCTCCAAATGCCGTTTCGGCCGACGCGAAATAACTGTACTTGGTCACCTTGTTAACGCCGCTGGTGTCCAACCCGATCCCGAAAAAATTCGCGCAGTGACACAATTTCCCGTACCCTCTTCTGCTAAGGATGTCCGGAGCTTCCTGGGTTTGTGCTCCTATTTCCGCCGCTTCATCCGGAATTTTGCCGATATTGCGCGTCCTCTCACAGATCTACTCAAAAAGGACGTCGCCTTTACTTGGAATTCGCCTCAAAGTGCTGCATTTTCGGCGCTCATTGCTGCCCTCACAACTTCGCCAATATTAGCCCACTTTGATCAGACCGCACCGACAGAAGTCCGCACTGACGCCAGTGGCCACGGGATTGGTGCTGTTTTAGCTCAGCGTCAACATGGACGTGACTGCGTCATCGCCTACGCCAGCCGCCTTTTGTCCACTGCAGAGAAGAACTATTCAATCACCGAAAGAGAGTGTCTTGCTCTTGTTTGGGCTGTTGCTAAATTTCGCCCGTACCTGTTCGGCCGCAGTTTTACTGTTGTAACTGACCATCATGCACTTTGTTGGCTTTCTTCGCTCAAGGATCCCACGGGCCGCCTTGATCGTTGGTCTCTCCGCCTCCAAGAATACACCTTCGCGGTCGTGTACAAATCCGGACACCTCCATCAGGACGCCGACTGTCTGTCACGCTATCCAGTGAATCCGCCAGACGCCGCAGACGGAGCCACTGAGCCGTGCGTCTTATCAATATCAGACTTTCTCGATATAGCTTATGAGCAACGCCGCGACTCGGCTTTACGTCCCATCATAGAAAGTCTGAGTTCCGCTACGCCAAGCACCTCACTGAACTTGTACTTTCTCCACGACGGGGTTCTCTACCGCCACAACATGCACCCCAACGGCCCTGACCGCCTTCTCGTCGTGCCTTCTCATTTGCGAGTAGATGTTCTCCGCCAGCTTCACGATGAACCTACCGCCGGTCACCTGGGAGTCACACGCACTTACGATCGCGTCCGACGCCGTTTTTTCTGGCCCCGCCTATATCACTCTGTGCAAAAGTACGTCGGCAGCTGTGACCTCTGTCAACGTCGAAAAAGACCAACATCGCTTCCAGCTGGCCTCCTTCACCCTATTGAAATCCCTGCTGAACCATTCTACCGCGTAGGGCTCGACCTTCTCGGGCCATTTCCCACGTCTGCATCTGGGAACAAGTGGGTTGCCGTAGCGACCGACTACGCGACACGTTACGCGATCACCCGCGCTCTTCCAACCAGCTGCGCTACCGATGTCGCTGACTTTCTACTGCATGACATCATCTTGCATCACGGTGCTCTGCGACAGCTCCTCACCGACCAAGGCCGATACTTCTTATCCCGCGTCATCCAGGATATCGTTCGTTCCTGTTCTACAAACCATAAATTCACGACGGCATACCATCCACAAACTAATGGACTTACGGAGCGCCTGAACCGCACTATCACCGACATGTTGTCGATGTATGTTTCTGCAGATCACCGCGACTGGGACGCAACGTTACCCTACGTCACGTTCGCTTATAACTCGTCCAGGCATGACACCACAGGCTATTCCCCGTTCTATCTCCTTTATGGACGTGAACCATCTCTGCCCCTCGACACACTGCTTCCCGCTGATTCAAGCTCACCGGTCACATACGTTCGCGACGCCATAGCACGAGCCGACGCAGCACGACAGATCGCCCGAGAACGGCTCATTGTATCTCAAGCCTCACAGAAAGCCCTGTACGATCGCCGCCACCGGGACGTTTCGTATAAACCCGGTTCACTAGTCCTCTTGTGGAGCCCATGTCGTCGCATCGGCCTCTCCGAAAAGTTGTTATTTCGCTATGACGGACCATACGAAGTCCTGCGCCAGGTCACTGATCTCACTTACGAGATCCAGAGAGTCGTCGATTCAGCGGACCCAACGCCACCACCATCTACTGTTGTGCACGTTGTACGACTGAAGCCGTATGTGCCTTCTAACTCGCCACTTCCGTGACAAGCGCCGGGTCGGCGCTTTTACGCCGCGGGGTAGTGTCAGCAGGCAGTAGTGGGTTTAGGGCATAAAGCAGTAGAGGGTCCTGGTCTGGGAGAGACAACTAGGAAGTGTGAAGGGACAGGCTTCCGCCCGCCATTGTGTTAGTGATTGTCTCCGCCTGTAAGAATCTTTAAATATACATTTCCCCGTAACAATATACACCAAATTTGGGATTGAGTGACGTGACTGTATGACGAACATAAATGGCAGATGGTAATATGCAAATACGGACGTGCATGTCATGAACAACATGATTTGATTTACATGCCACGCTCATGGCGAGCTCGCGGCCGTTTCGTTAGCTTGAGATACACCAAATTTGGTATTGAGTGACATGACTGTATGAGGAACATAAATGACAAGTGGCAATATGGAAATCATGACATGTCATGAGCGACATGACTTGCATGCCACGCTCATGGCGCACTCGCGGCCGTTTCGTTAGCTTGAGATACACCAAATTTGGTATTGAGTGACATGACTGTATGACGAACATAAATGACAAGTGGTAATATGGAAATCATGACTTGTCATGAGCGACATGACTTGCATGCCACGCTCATGGCGCACTCGCGGCCGTTTCGTTAGCTTGAGATACACCAAATTTGGTATTGAGTGACATGACTGTATGACGAACATAAATGACAAGTGGTAATATGGAAATCATGACTTGTCATGTGCGTCATGACTTACATGCCACGCTCATGGCGTGCTCGCGGCCGTTTCGTTAGCTTGAGATACACCAAATTTGGTATTGAGTGACATGACTGTATGACGAACATAAATGACAAGTGGTAATATGGAAATCATGACTTGTCATGAGGGACATGACTTGCATGCCACGCTCATGGCGTGCTCGCGGCCGTTTCGTTAGCTTGATATACACCAAACTTGGTATTGAGTGACATGACTGTATGAGGAACATAAATGACAAGTGGCAGTATGGAAATCATGACGTGTCATGAGCGACATGACTTGCATGCCACGCTCATGGCGCGCTCGCGGCCATTTCGTTAGCTTGATATACACCAAATTTGGGATTGAGTCACGTGACTGTATGACGAACATAAATGACAAGTGGTAATATGGAAATCATGACATGTCATGAGCGACATGACTTGCATGCCACGCTCATGGCGCGCTCGCGGCCATTTCGTTAGCTTGATATTCACCAAATTTGGGATTGAGTGACGTCACTGTATGACGAACATAAATGACAAGTGGCAATATGGAAATCATGACATGTCATGAGGCACATGACTTGCATGCCACGCTCATGGCGTGCTCGCGGCCGTTTCGTTAGCTTGAGATACACCGAATTTGGTATTGAGTGACATGACTGTATGAGGAACATAAATGACAATGGCAGTATGGAAATCATGACGTGTCATGAGCGACATGACTTGCATGCCACGCTCATGGCGCGCTCGCGGCCATTTCGTTAGCTTGATATACACCAAATTTGGGATTGAGTGACGTCACTGTATGACGAACTTAAATGACAAGTAGCAATATGGAAATCATGACATGTCATGAGGGACATGACTTGCATGCCACGCTCATGGCGTGCTCGCGGCCGTTTCGTTAGCTTGATATACACCAAACTTGGTATTGAGTCACGTGACTGTATGACGAACATAAATGACAAGTGGTAATATGGAAATCATGACTTGTCATGTGCGTCATGACTTGCATGCCACGCTCATGGCGTGCTCGCGGCCGTTTCGTTAGCTTGAGATACACCAAATTTGGTATTGAGTGACATGACTGTATCACGAACATAAATGACAGGTCCTAACATGTAAAACATGACATGCAAATTATGTAAAGCATGATTTGCTCCTTCCTGGCTGCTTCGCATTACATCGATTCCCACAGTGCGTGGGATCTGCCGGCTTTTATGTTTCCACTCGTCTCTCGACCATCAGTTGCTGTTTAGCAAAGCGAGAGAGAAATAGATAATAATAATAATAATATATGGGGTCTAACGTCCCAAAACCTCGATATGATTATGAAGGATGCCGTAGTGGAGGGCTCCGGAAATTTCGACCATCCGGTGTTCTTTAGCGTGCGCTGACATCGCACAGTACACGGGCCTCTACCATTTCGCCTCCATCGAAATGCGACCGCCGCGGCCGGGATCGAACCCGCGACCTTCGGGTCAGCAGCCGAGCACCGTAACCACTGTTCCACCGAGGCGGACAACATGTAACTTGAAGTATGAAGTTGTGCTTGCCAAACAAAGAAAGAAAGTAAGAAAGAAACGGAAGAGAGAGAGAGAAATGGTATACATTATAAAGATCAGAGAAAACGTGATTCACTTCTGTCGGCAAAGTATTGTATATTTTCAAAAGTACGCTGCGCATTCACGTAAGTGCTGGAAGAAAAGTGACACAGTGCAGAAAGGACAGCAGAAAGAGGGACGCACGCGAGCATTTTCGTGCTCGCGACGCAAACACTTGAAAATGAACATTAAAGGGGTACTGACACAAAAACTTTGGCCTCGCGTTTTTTTGCTGCAATGTGTTGCTGGTGGCCCGTTAGTCATAACACGGCACCTCGTTTGCTGCAGCGCGCGACAGATATTTAATTACAGGCTCCTCATTACCGACCAGTTTCAGTTTCGGTTTGAGAGAGCTCGAAAAACGACAAGCCGCCGGGTGCAACTATCACCACCTAGCGTGCGCAGCTCTCGATCACGTCAGCACACGGAACTGTGACGCACTTGCGCACGGTCGGCATCAAGAAGTCCTTACGAAAAGGAAACGGGACCGCAGTGTCACCAAACACAAAACTTTCAATGCGTGCGCCGCGGCCACGGACTCGCGACCAGCCGCTGAGAAGTATAGACTGCTGGAACAAACGCGGCAAAAGAAAAATGGCGGCTATGACGCCATCATAACTTGTTGCAGCGTGGTCACGTGAGGGAAGTAGGGGGGTCACCTAGGGTCACATCTGATGGTGTCAGTAGCGCGAGGGGAGTCGATCGCTTACGCAAACTTGAAAATTAATTTAAAATACCTTCCAAGCTATATTCGCTGTTGATATTTTGCAGATGATATACACATGTTCACAGGAATCGAACCCGCAGGCTGTCTCGGCGGCGAAATTTTGTGTCAGTACCCCTTTAACCAACTTGCCCACATTGCCATTCTTCTTCGAAGTGTTGTACCCACAAAATGTAGCTCTAGAATAATTTGTATGACATGTTTCGGCAGTGTTCTCTTGATATCTGGTGTCACAGTAAAATAGCTGTTGCAGCTCATTTTACCGCGAAAGCGTTAAAGAACTCGTTTCGCCGAAATTCTGGTGTCGGCGTTGGCGACGGCGTCGTTGGTTGTGAGCGAAAAATCATCAAGTTGTCCGTGGCCGTAATCAATACAATGAAGGTAGGGAATCTAGACAACGGACTGGGAAGAAAAGGACAGCTTCATCCTTGGAATCGTCTTCGGCGAATGCATAGGGAACCTTTTGGCTCTTCGCATTTCGTCCCGTCTAAATACAGCCGCCATGCTCGGGAATCAAACTTACGACTTCGATGGCAGCGCAACACCTTCCTCCATTCGCTCTTCGTGAGTTTCTAACGCATAGCGTGGCTGCCTTGCTCGCCGCAAAATTGTCAGCAGTTCTGTAAGCAAGCATGTCCGCTTCGTCGGCCCGTAACCCCGAATGAGAGCGCAAGCGCGCGAACCGTTATTGCCACCTTGGCCTCCGCAAAAAACCCATAAAGTCCTTCTATACCACCTACTACAATATATTTTCCTTCTTTAATCTCCCATTGGCGGCCATATTCGCTGCGTGTTCCAACGTCTCGGGCTTTACTGTTTATTGCCTCGTCGGCTAAGCCATCCCTGTACGAGCCGCCATCCGCGCTGCAACGCCGGTTGTAAACGAACGAACGGTGTTTCACTCGGCCGTTCTGCTGGCCAACTCAGAGGCTCTTCACGGGTATGTGCTTTAAGAGACTCGATTTGAAGGAAGAGCGTTTCGTGACTGGACAGGCGTGGCGCTTGAGTACGTCGAAGCGAGTCGTTCTATTGTGCACGAAGGAACCGCGCCGTATATCTATATATAGGTCGGCGCAGACTCTCTCGCTCATTCCCATCAATACACGCTCACACTTTGTTTATTTTTTTTGTTCTTTATGTATTTAAGCACCGATGGCTTCGAGCTTGTTAAAACCTCGCAAGCAAGAACAAAGCTGTAGGCTTCACGCCGTACGCACGAGGGCGCGTCTATCAAGGTGTACGCACGGATGACCGCACACACATGAAAAAAGTTTTCCAGAGCGATAAGTGAAACGCGCCCAGCCGTTTTGTGCGCGCGCTCAGGAATGGCTTTAGGCTCGAAGCAACTTGAGGACTGGTCACTGGAGTACGTCGAGCGTGCACAGGGCCGATCGTTACTTTTTTGTTTATACAGTTTAGTTGCTTGTTTAACAGCCTTGGCTGTGTAAACTCCGATGGGGAAAAATGAGGTTGGTCGCCACGTATACGTACAGTTTTAACGGCGTCGAGGTTTGTTCGCTTCAGTGAAGCGCGGTATAGAGTGAGGCCATTTCATTTCGCTGCCAGTACGCCGGTGAGCTGATTGGATAGACTGTAAATACGCAGATGAATTGGGCCATTCCTGGGATGATCAACAGCGTCTCTTGACCGGCGCGGAGCAAGGTGAAAGACGAGAAACGTAGTTGTAGACACCTAGCTGGCCAGGATTTGTATAAGCTTGATGTTATGCCTTCCGCATGGAAATTTTGTATTCTTCGTGCAGAAATATACAACGCCCAATGAACAGCAGTTATATATTGCTGCCCAGGGCTGGCATTAAGCTAACGTTTCCTCATTCTTTCTTTTTCTGAATTCGCTTATGCTTACACTCAGTGTTCACATACTGGCTATATGATAGTGTCTCTATGCTAAGTTAAATGTGATAAGTTGGTGATAATAAACGTGATAATAAATGTGATAAGTTGATAAATGGCCAAGTTATATGTGATAATGTCTCTGTATAGACCTTTTTAACGTGGGCGCCGCCATATTGCTTAGCGGGCGCCGCCATCCCTCGTCTGGCAACTCTTCTGGCATGTGCGAAGCTCCACGGTTGCATGGCAGGTATACGTGCGGCCGCGGTTTTAGTCGTTTTTGTTAGTTCTGACGCGGTGAATTTCGATTGAAGTGTTGCAGGTTGTTTAGAGAATTAGTCTGTGAGGCATTTTGAGTAGGTTTAAGCCGTTGAGAGTCAATTGTATGATTATGCGGTGCCGCGAACGAGTTCCACTTTGTGGATGCATTATATTTACAGCACTGACTTTCTGCTCGAAGAACGCGCAATATTTTCAGCTCTTTCCTTTCCAGGAAGAGCAGCAACACTTCGAGGGCACAGTTAATTTTTTTCTCGCGCTGTAGGTATCGGCTTTTCTAACGCGATTTGTTTACGCCACGCCGTCGCATCGCCTACCGCTCTTACACGAAGCCGTGTGTTGACGTTTAGTGGTTAGTTCCATTTCATGGCACGGACGGCCTTGTTGCTGCCTTGAAACTTATCTCGATTGTTTTTCAACTCAATCCAGATAGCGCTTGATCACGATCGAAATTGCGCCGCGCAACAGACTATTTGGCGACCTACTCTTCGTTTCTTCGTAGGCACCAACTCTTGCTTTACTATTCGTCGCCGTGGTACTTTGACCTGCGATAGATAGAAATGCTACATGGGGCTGTTTATCGGATAAAAATATTGTCATTGTTGGAATAGCCATAGGCTACGTACCTTCCGTTCATAGCCGAGCTCGAGCATCGGCGTTGATCGGGGCCATTGCGCTTCATTCGCCAGAAAGGAAGTGTTCTGAACATACCCGAGAACACGCGGAAGGCACAAAGTTTTTCCCTATTTAAGCTTGCAAGCCATAAACGCCGCTGCTCCTCGCCAACAGGAAAACGATTTAACTTGAAGAGTCCGCAGCCGCAAAGACTCCGTGTATGGTGATGCACTTCGCATTTTTCTCCCGACGGCAGTTTCCTTTTTCTGTAGTTGTTACTACACCCAAAAACAGCACAGTGGTTCCCTGTCGACTTATTACTTGCCGGCATGGCAATTAAAAAGAAAAGAATCCGCAAGTTGGCCTACAACACGCAAAAAATTCTTCGTCAATGACACACATCCCAGCGTCAACACAAGCACTCCAAGCCAGCGAGCACGAGCCAGAAAGGAGGAAAGCGCTGTTGCCAGACCTGTCCTCCTCGCCCGTTATAAAGGTCTATATGCTACCGCAGGTAGCATATACAGAGACACTACCACATATAACTTAGCTGCGCTGCCTAGTGGGGGAGGAGAGAAGGGAAAGAGAGCAAAGAGCGGAGAGGAAAGGCTAGATTCAAGAGATGAGTATCCATACACTACCGAGCCAAGCACATGTAGGGCTACTCCCCTAAATCGGTGCGTGCCCGGCGGTTCCCGGACTCGAGTCCTGAACCTCCCTCAATAAAGGCGGATGATCTACCGCTTCACGAGCGCCGTGGTCAACGGATGATACGCTACTCTTCGCTTTCTCTCCTTCCTTTCCTATTTTACTGCGGATCTGTAGTACGCTAGTTTCCAGCGGATGGCCGCATGCGCAGAGCAAGAACACCTAGCGCCACCTAGGGAGCAGTGGCGTATGGTAAAGTAAGGCTGGGTCAGTTCGTACATAACGCTGAAAGCATGAACCAGCCAAAATACGTCCGCCGCGGTAGTGTAGCGGTTACGGTGCTCGGATGCTGACCGGGGTTCGATCCCGGCCGTGGCGATCGCATTTCGATGGAGGCGAAATGTTAGAAGCCCGCGTACTGTGCGACGTCAGTACACGCTAAACACCAGATGGTCGAAATTTCCGTAGCCCTTGACTACGGCGTAACTCATAATCATATCGCGGTTTTGGCACGTAAAACCTCAGATATTATCATTAAAAGAGATAGAGGCGCGGGCAAGTAGGAACGCAATATTCTTGAAGCATTTATATCAACATGCAAGGTGACAATTGTGTCAGCGCAGCCTCCAGTTCTTTGATGCAGAAGAAACTTGGGTTCATATCCCTTTAGGGTTAGCGTATCGGTTATCAAGCAGCCTTTTTTAAATGCGAATGCATTTCTTAGTCGGGCTATGTCAGGCATCCGGCGTTGGCGTTGTCCGGCGTTGTCCGCGGGGAGGAGGATAGGTTGAGGAGGTGTCCGCGCGCCGGCAGGTGTTATCTCTCCGCTCTCACTCCCTCTCCCATAGCAACAGCTGCGGGCGCGCGCGCTTATCCTCGCCCCTAGCAACCGCAGCAGGTGGTGCGGGCGGAGTAGCGGAGAGTGAGTAGAGAGGAGGAGCGCGCTCTGGTGCGTGAGGGCGCTGCATTGCGGGAGCTCGGCGGAGCTCCCGCGATAAAAAAACATTAAAAAAACAGGCGCTGCGCCGCGCTCCCGACCGGGCTGCAGAAACCAACTCGGCTTTCCGTTTTGTGCGAACTCTCTTTCTCTCCTTTAATGTTGAATTCTAGTGGCAGAGTCGGAGCAACCGACGGACTCCGCGAGCGAGCACTCGACTCTGGCGTGGAGCAACGCCTCCAGATCCGCGATTGGAACACAACACGTGCCGCTGGAGCAAGGCGGAAACGGAAGGACTATCTTTCAAGTAACGCATTGCCCAGAGTACCTCGCATACAGTTATTCTATTCGGCTCTCGAATTCCCGCTCGTACGCAGTAGTTTCAACGTCGCGGTCACTATCCGACGAATCGCTCGTGCGGGAACTTTTCTGACTCGCTATCGAGTCCATGTCGTCCGCCATTACCGCCATTACCACCAAAACAAGCGACTACCGGCGGCCTCCCCAAGCAGGCAAACGTGTTAAAGGAAGTACGTCAAGCCGAGTTCCGGTCCACCTCCGCCGATTTCGGCGGAGCAGCTTTTCGTGCTCCACGGAGTGACTCCCACTCTGAATCCACTCCGACTCTCTCATTGGAATCCTCGACTCCTGCCCTCACTCTGCCATTGGAACACACTTGCTCCAAAAGGAGCAGAAAAACTTGCTCCGACTCCGCCATTGGAATTCAACGTAAGATTAACTGTCCGCGTGCTAGATCACTCGCCATTGTTGGCCCTCCCCGCCGCCAAAAAGGAACACCTTCCTCCGGAAGGCGAGCCCGGAAATTGAAACCAGCCGCGGCAGGTGCGTGTGAGAGCGGGTTACACGACCCCTGGGTATATACTCCGTCTCTTGTCAGGACACGCCGAAAGCCCGACGTGTACGCAAGAAGGCCAGGTGCTCGGGCACTCCAGATTACCATACCGCGGTCTCTTCCGACGCGTGCATGCAGGCACGGCGGTGTATTCATTCGCAGTCGACGGAAGACGGCAGACAGAGCGACGGGGTTCGCGTAACAAAAGAGACCTCCGTAAGATGAAAAGAAAGAAGAGAACGAGGAAGTAAAATAAAAGAAATGAAGGAACGAACGAATGAAAGATGAGGAAAAGGTACAAATAGCAAACACCAATGCACGCGACAACCCAACAGCAGAAGCGAGTCGTCCACACCTCGGCAAGAACATGAATCGAAAGAAGGAAAGCAAGAAAAAGGGGGAAGAGTGAAGAACTATAGAGATGGAGAGATGAGGTGACTGATTGAATGAAGGAAGGAAGGAAACAAGAAGTATAGATGGAAAGAAGGAAACAAGAGACGGGGGAGAGAGGCAGATACCGTGCAACAGAAACGAGTCGTTCGCACCTCGCCGCGAACATGAAATGAAAGAAGGAAATAAAGAAAGGGGGTAAGAACGAAGAACTATGGAGAGATGAAGTAAGTGAATGAAAGGAAGAAGAAGTAGATAAAGGAAGGAAGCAGGAGAAGAGGGAGAGAGAAAATCGTGTCTCGTTCGCGCATCTTCCGGCGCCAGAATTTCCCTCACGCGTCCCGAACCACTTCTCGATCAAAGTCGTGACAACCGTGCACCGTTTCGCCCTGGCGGCCTGAATGTATAAACGCTCGAAATGCGATAGACAGACCGCCGCGGCTTAACCCGGCTTCGACTTCGACTTCGGCTTCTGAAGCCGCGGAAAGCCCGAGGCAGTCGCGTGTGGCGTGTTGTTTGCGGGGCTTCGCGCACATAACGTTGCGACGCCGTTATATTCCGATGAGGGCCCTCGGCACCGGGGGGCGCACCGGTCAATAACGCGAGGAACGTGCAATCGATGGGTTATAGTGCATACGCGAAAGATGCGTTTTATATTTATGCGGGCCAGCGGTGGATTGCGTGTACCCGTGGCTACATGTCGTGAGCGCCGCATTCGAAAAAAGAGCGTGGAACGCTATACACACACATATCGCTGGACCTTCGCCCACATAGCGTGAGCGGGGAGTGTTGCGTGAAACGTCGTTTGTTTGGTTTCGTGGTGCGGCTGTTTCCTGATATGCTTTGCGCTTACTTTGTTGTTTTCTTTCTTTTTTGTCGGCAGTTTCGTTCGCTGAGTTTACTGGGTCAGGGGTAGTCCACGGATGGCCCATACGTTACTTGCGCAGAATATCGAACACGACCACCCTATGCGACAAAATGAAAGCGATTTCATGCAACGCGAAACAAATGGAATTCATATTGAACACGTTCACCTGCGTGTGTTGGGCGTACCGAAAATACGTCGCGCAAATAATGTCTATAAGCGTCACGTGAGTTCTTTCTCGAATGGAAATATGGAGGAAAATAAATATGATAGAGACAATTGGGAATTCGGCAAAGGTTATAGCGATGTGACCTCGGGGCAAGCTTCTCATTTGTGGTCAGTGCCCACGTACTTGTGCTGTGCATCGATTGAAAGCATGCTGGGAAACATGTACCCAGAAACGCCCATCACTTTAACACCTAACAAAATGATGACACTGGAACTCTCGTGTACGTTGGAGCACACTCGCTCTCTCGATCTCTCACTCTCTCGATCTCTCTCTCACTCACTCACTCACTCACTCACTCACTCACTCACCACCACTCACTCACTCACTCACTCACTCACTCACTCACTCACTCACTCACTCACTCACTCACTCACTCACTCACTCACTCACTCACTCACTTTCACTCTAGCTAGCCAACTAGCCAACCAACTATTCATCCACACTCACTGACTCACTATGACTCACTCACTCTGACTCACAAACTCTCATTCTAACTAGCCAACCAACTAACTATCCAACTTGCTCACGCACACGCGCGCGCGCGCACACACACACACACACACACACACACACACACACACACACACACACACACACACACACACACACACACACACACGAACACATGTTATTACATGACAAGGCAAGGGCTCACTTCACCTAGTGCCACTCTTCTTTGAACCGAGGTCTGAGCTTACGCACTGTTCCGGAAACGTATCAACAACAAGTGCACTCAGTACTCCACCCCACCGAGCTAGCAGCAATGTGCAAGTGCCTCAACACTTCCGGTAACGCCACAAAGCATAGCGCTGACCTTAGCATGCCCGGCCAGCGGAAGTGTAAAGGCAACATAGCTTCCAACGATGCACAAGCTCTAACGATTGCACTGCGTGTCTCAACATTAGCGTTGTTCTTCTGAGTGGACAGC
>JALIZH010024481.1:0-59796 GCA_030522465.1 Rhipicephalus appendiculatus
AACACCAGATTGTCGAAATTTCCGGAGCCCTCCCCTAACGGCGTCCTTCGTAATTATATTGTGGTTTCCGGACGTAAAAATCCCCAAAATTATTACTATTAGCAGTTCGAAGCGTTCCACAAACTTCGAACGAAATCGCTTTCGACAGCCAAGAGAAAGACAGCAGTGGGACACCAATCGAGTGCCGAAGCGTTGACAGTTGAGCTTGTCGTTACGCTAATTAATAGGGTCCCGCTTAAAGTGCTGGATATAGACAGGAAACCGGACATTTCTCGTCTTGTTTCCTGGATATAGCCAGCATTTAATCAGGACCTGATTAAGAGTGGCACGTTTCACTGTTGATAAGGAGAAGCGCTAGGCGGCGGGGCGAAAACAATGCGCCTGCGTTTGTGTTTCTTTTTAACCGTCGCCTATCGCTTCCCTGTATTAACTCAATCGACATTCCACAAAGTATCGTGAAATTCACATTATATGAATTTATTGTACTTCATTGCACTTATATGTACTTATTTGCCCTGTAGCTCAGTAGTGACTACTACTATTAATTAAAGAACGGACTTCTGCAGCAGCCCTTGAATGGGCTCTGGGGTCCTACTGGTATAATAACAACCGGCCATTACATGTATAACACATCGTAGAAACTGATTGATTGAATTGATTGATTGATATTGCGCAGGAGAGTCAGTCTCCGACGACGGAAGCACAGAGATGAGTCCACAGAGTCAGTGCTGGATTCATAGGTTCGTGTATGGCCCGCTGCATAATGCGTAACATTTAGGCACGACTTGCAAGTCATACGCATATTAGCGGGCAGCTAATACGGTGCGGAGAAATTTTTTGACGTCAAAATAAGAGGCAGCTATGATCGAGGAGCCTGCAGCAACGGGCTATATTCAACCGCGGTGCCTGTTAGTCCAGAGAAGGTGTACCCGAGAGAGCGTTCACACGACGCATGCGCAATATGCGAATGCGAAACAGAAAGAAAAAGGATCAGCCAACGAAAGTGCTCCGTATGTACGCGCATATACCTGCATAACAGGAGATAATTCATAAGCCTACGCGTGAAATGAAAACGAGACAGTGAAAATAAAAGTGAAGAAAAAAGGACTTGGTCGAGAAGAATCGAAAGTGAAAACGTATGCGTACACGCGGGGGGGCTGACAGCGATAGCACGTGCGCGTTCATAATATGCAAATGAGGAAGATAGAGTGTGTGTGACGGAATGAAAAGAAGGCCGCCTCAAACTTGAAGAACGCGTGGTGAGTATCGTATGCACCCGACTGCGCGCTGAGACAGGGTTCTCGATCGCCCAAAACTTGTCCGCTTACTGCACCCCCCCCCCCTCGCCTTTGCGTTTTCGCTCACCGAAACTGAATCTATACGTCAACCACTAAATCAAAAACGACAGATAAAAAACAGCAACAACCAAACTTTCATCTTTCCTTCGACAAACTGTCGGAGCGTCCCGGTGAGTTTCGCTTTTCAAAGAGCACGCCGCCGCCCAAAGAAACATGCCTCGCCGGATCGGAACGGCTAAGCGATCGCTTATACGAGACGTCGTGTAGATGGCTTGTACAAGACGTCGCGTAGAAGTCGCCGGACGGCACGCTATAGGAGCTCTCTGAGCAGAAGAAAGAAGCGTGCTTAGTAAGCGACGTGACTGTGGCGCGGCTATACGAGAAAATGGACGAGCTGCAGGTTCGCGTGACCGGCAAAAAGCGCGTATGTTCCAGAGAAAGCGGGTATTCGCCAAGTAGCTCCTATAGCATAGCATAGTGATGTATAGTGTAGTATAAGCATTGGTGTAGGAAAGGAAGTGAGTGCGATGACTGATGTTAGGCCGAGGAGGAGGGAAAGGAGGATGAGAGAGGGTAAAGCATAGCATAACCATGCGCAGCATGTAACATGTCAAGAGATGGGAAAGAGAAGTGAGGGTTAGGAAGCGGTGAAGGAGGAGAGATAGGAAAAGAAAGATGAAAGGAAGAAGAAGAAAGAAGATGTAGAAAAAGATAAAGATAGAAAGATACATGAAATAATGAAGAAGAAGATAAAAGAATTCAAGCTGCGTTCGCCAGGTGATGGCTCTTGCTTGCCAGCTCCGCTGTTAAGTCAGATTTCGTAGGCGTGGGACTGGCTTTAATTTTATAAGTAAGAAATGCAGAGGTGGGAAGGATTTCGGATAGGTAGCGAGGATTTCCGAATCGATGTCATGTCGCTTTGGCCCGGCGAAAAATCGGCGAATAGCGAAAAATCTCCCATGGATGGTAATGCGCACATGCGTCATATCCTTAGCTTACAGCCTTTGCAAGGCATGAAATGCCATAAGGTTTTAACTTAGGCTGGTTGGTGCATACTAGAAGAACTGGGCAACACCGAAGAACTTTCCAGCCCTCGCGCTGTTACCAAGTTCCGGTTCGCAAGGAATCATGGTTTTAATAAATGATTTATCTTTCTCCGTGTTCAAAGAAAGCGACGCATAAACACTTTCCTTCCATGCAAAAACAACACCGACCTCTGAAACGCGAGCATTTGAGCGCAGTATGTCTCGCTAATAGGCAACGGGTATTCGGGTAGATAAAATTTATGCTCTCAAACCAGAACTTGAGTAAGAATTTATCAATAACACTTATCGATAACGCTTGTACTAAGGAAAATTGAAGTTTCTGGGACATACTCGGGCTCTTTCCAAAAGTTGCCGACGGCGATACTATGACAGCACGTGTTCTTTTCTTTTCTTTTTTTTCTTTTTTTGCGGGGTATTCTGCGCGGTCAAGTTGTTGAAGTTAAATAACTATACAACGCGACCCAAGCATGTACAGTCCGTGATAACTCGATGTGTGTGCATGCATTCTAAAGCACTCGGGGGGGCCACACAGCGAGATGTGTGCACGGCCTCAATCTCGTACAGTGCCCCAGCCTCGGGGATAACGTATACACGAATGGTAAGGTTGTTACATTTTGATTTTGGCACGTGCGGCGCAATGAAGGCAGCATCGCCGCCCCTCGCGTACTGCAGTAAAGAAAGAAAGAAAGAAAGAAAGAAAGAAAGAAAGAAAGAAAGAAAGAAAGAAAGAAAGAAAGAAAGAAAGAAAGAAAGAAAGAAAGAAAGAAAGAAAGAAAGAAAGAAAGAAAGAAAGAAAGAAAGAAAGAAAGAAAGAAAGAAAGAAAGAAAGAAAGAAGCTTCAGACAGGCCGCACAACTCCGGTATCCGGTGCGATGCCCTTGCTCGCCTCTTGATACATCGTATAAGGGGGGCAGCTCTTAAGATCAGCCGGGAAGAAAGAATAGCAGACGACGCCGCACAACAAGCAGACGACCGCAAGAACAGAAGACGTAACACAACACAAGCAGTAGACGACAAAGTAAAGTAGAGCGGGAATAAGACGGAACAGATCACGCAATATTATAGATAGCAGACGAGGAAGCAGAAGACGAACAGAAGTACAACAGAGAGCAGACGACGGAAGGGAAATAGAAGACTAACAGAAGATGAAGAGCAGGCTGATAGACGTGCGAGGCGAATCGCGGTCGCCCTTGAAAAGAATAAAGAGGCGAAGGTCATGGCGGGCGCTCTTCTTCATCGCGTACTTTGAGAGAGAGAGATAGAGAGAGAGAAAAAAGAGAGAGAAACATGAGAGGCGGCGGCTTGGAACGCGGCGTTGTCTGAAGTAGGCTGTGTACAGAGTCGAGCGCGGCAGAGTCTTGAGAGTCCAGGCATTCTGCACGTGCATCCTCCGATGAGGAACACCCAAGAGCAGACGACACGGCTACGTTTGGGCCAACGGCTTTTCGCTAAAACCATGTCCTCCGAGACCCCCAAATAGGAGTCTGTATAGTTTACAGGAGGCCTTTGCTTACAACTAGGCCAAATTTGACCTCAAGCTTAATTAAATGTCGGCGCTGTACAAAAAGGAGTGTTATGTGCTAAACTTGATGGTAGCGGTACAATGCCCGGCGGAACAACCTTTTGCTTCCCTGTCTGAACGAAAAGGGGTCTGTCTCTCGCTATTCGTTTTGCATCCGGGACGTAACTTGAACCTCATCAGCTTCATGTATTTCTTGTTTTTGTTTCGTTTACGTGAAACCGGAGAGAAAGACAACAAGAAAGAGGGGAAGGAAGAACGACAAAAGAACGAAAAGTAAATGGCGTCGCGGTTCTCGGAGTATGGCGGAGAGCACGTAATCGAAGAAGGCGTAGCAGACGAAGAAGAGGAAGCAGCGCGAGACAGAAGAAGAAGCAGACTACAAAATGTTGCTACTTTTTATGTGTTCTTCTGCTGATAGCTGTTCTGTTTCCAGCGGTTATGTTTGCTTCGCCTTTTGGCAAAGATTCTGCCTTCTGCAACTTCTGGTTCTGGGGTGCTATTCTGGACACTGTCAAACGCCTGCCATTGGTTAAGTCTGGTTGGCCTGGAGGGCTGCTGCGGGTTTCTCTGATTGGCTTAAAATGCCGTCATTACAAAATCTAACAACCCTGCAGAATTTGACGGTGCCCAGAACAGCACCCCGGAACCAGAAGTAGCAGAAGCAGAAGGCGAAACAGACGTAACAGGAGGAAGCCGAACAGGTTGAAGCAGACGATATCAGAAATAACAAAAAGACAGAAGTAGATGAATGAGAGAGGAGGAGACGAATGAAGAGTAAAAAGAAGAAGGGGAAGACTCAGAGGAGGAAGAGGTGTATAGCATACGTAATAGCAGCGCATCGTTCCTGCTTGTCATACCCCCCTCCGAACAACGCGCTAAGAAAAGAGACAGAGGCAAACACACAATAAAGATGGCGGCGCAACAGCGCTCACGCATGCGCTCGCGCACACACCTGCAGCGCCTGCGCTTACCGAGACCGACCCCAAGCCGGATAATCGAGAACAAAGAGCGACGCCGCGCGCCGAAGCGTCGGCGCGTCTTCAGTAGGAGAGGGTGGGTGAGTGGGTGGTGGTGTAAAAAGAGCAAAATTGAGGGCGCCATCGCTATGCGTTACATAAGACCCCCATCATCATCTATACCTCTCTCTCAACAGCTGCTCCCTCTCCGCACAGCCTACTCCTGTAGTGACGGGTCGGAAGCGATGTGGCAGGAATGGTTGTGAAGCGGATAGAGAGAAAAGAGAGAGAGAGATGAAAGAAGGAATGTATCAAGATTCCATAACCTGCCCGGGCCCCTCTGCATGCATACCGAATGCTTCAATGGGTCGCCAGAACGTGGTGAGAATTACTACATGACACTTTGTCTTACACAGCAACAGATAGATAGATAGATAGATAGATAGATAGATAGATAGATAGATAGATAGATAGATAGACAGACAGACAGACAGACAGACAGACAGACAGATAGATAGATGAAACGAAAATAACTAGTGAGTGAAGGAATGAAGAACGGATTGGATGGCGTCAAGCCAGCTTGCAAGAGAAAGAACAAAGGCAAACGATGGGTTATTCAACAATAAACTGAAGAAGAAGGAAGAGGTACAATGTGTATATATATATATATATATATATATATAATTTGTATCTATAGAAGGAACTAAAGATAAAAAATGAAGCCCCCAGACGTCAGCCTATCCAGCAGGAAAATAAAAGAACAGAAGAGACGAAAGAAGCAAAACAAAGAATGACTGATAGATACGAAAGACGGAATGTAATGCAAATAGAAAGAAAAGAAAGATGAAAGGAAGGAATCGAAGAAGGAGTCAAGTTAGCTTCTAAAGGTGAGGCAAAACGGAATTAAGAAGAGTAAGATGGAAGTGCCGAGAAATAAAAGACAGAAAGAAAAAAGAAAGAATCAAGGAGAGATGTTAACGTGGCGGCCAAGCGTTAAAGTGCGCGTGGGAAAAAAAGAGGCTAAAGAGCGAAGGCGGGTTGAGAGCACCACTGTTGCAGTAGTACCGGATAGCTCGCATAGGCGGCGTCGTCGGCGGCGGCGTCTCAGGCACTCGCACGCACCCACCATGCGCTGTGCGTAGCGCGTACAAGCGCGCGCATTGAGAGCAACAAAAAAGAGAAGCAAAGATATCATAGCAAAGAGTTGCACCGCGGACGGCTTGCACGGTGCATCACGAAGGAACGCGCGATGCCCTAGCATTATGTAAGAGGGGCGGCGGCACGTCGACGACTACTCCGGGGTGGGTGGATGATGGGCACGACTTAGGGGGGGAGGGAGGGGGGGGGGCCTTCGATGATCCTACCCCTTCCTTGCCATCCCCCCTCCCCCCCCTTTTTTTTCTATCCCCCCGTCCAACCCAGCTCACCCAACGATTCTACAAGTCCGACAGGAGGGCTCACCAGTACCTCCTTATTGTTTGTTGCTCGTGTCTAGCTGCCCGGCGCTCTTCGCTAAGTTACCGTACAGTCAAAATACACGGCACCTACAACGCAAGAACACTCAGACCTTCTTCTATAAGAGGTGTATCTCGTGAAAGGCGAGGGGAGGGTATGGAGGCGAAGGAAAGGGCAGGAAAAGGTCGACGCCTCTGAAGAGTGCCTTCGATGTCTTTGTTGCTATTGTTTTTACTTTTCCTAGCTCTAAAAGATGCGATATCGTTCGTGCAAAGCGGTAAACGTAAACGACTAATGGCGCAGATCTCGGGACGCAAATTCCCGGAAGGAGGCCAGTTCGACCTTTTCTCCTCGTTCCGAAGCGGTGAAAGTGTTGCGCAGTCGTGGTGGCGTTCGCTCTTCGCACTTTCGAAATGGTGGGTCCCACTCAAAGCACTTGGGAGCTCGAGGACAAAGACGCCGTTTCGATCCACGTCGTGCTCCTCTCGTGACGGCGTTTTGCAATATCCAACGCGGGCTGATCTTACCGCCAATTTAAGTGACACCATCCTCGTCGCCGTCGCCGTTAGTGCATAGTTTCGTGTTCTCTGCATGTCCTCGTGTCGCGTGATTTTGTGTGATACGCCTAAGCCAACCTACACACTTTGAGCGCCCGTATTACTCAAATCATTGCTTTGTTTGTTATATTGGTATCCATAGTGTAACACCACAGGTGCTTCCCCGATGTCTGTAACTGGACACATTTATATAATGTACCATGACAAACATTATTAGTGTTATGCTAACCAGTTCCTGTGCAAATTTTCTTTTTGTATGTCGTCCCACACTCTTTATTTTTGTTGGCATCTTTCTTACTTCGTTTTGTGGTCGCATTGGATTTAGCTCTTTGTCGCTTTATCCGGGATCCAGTTCTAGGGTTTCAGTTTCGCTCTTCGGCGTGCATACTAGACAGATGATTATTTTAATTAATATTTACTTGAGGCCACATCACTCGCACCACCCTCGGCATATACAATAGCTACACAAACGTGCGTCTGTATGGGAAAGTCGCCTATCTGAAACACCCGGGAAGTTCTTGACGTCACAGAAACGAATAAGCGCTATTGGGCGAAGCATTTATGCAAATTTTCCGTGGGAAGAACAGCAATGGCTGAGGGCGGAGGTTACACTAAGGCCCGCATTCACAAACAAACCTCGGCCTTACCTCACGTTTTCCTCAAGTGTCTGTACCCTCTGCATGCGCTATAAGGCCTCAAGAATATATGGTAACAGGGTTAACGATAACAACAAGACTGGTCCATGAATACTGGTCTACTTTGTTCATCAAGCTCAATAAAGGCTTAAGAGCGATGAGGAAAACTCGAGGTAAGCATGAGGTTGGTTTGTGAATACGGGCCTTACTCTTATGTTGTAACCCTAACTTGTTGCAGTTCGTGAGGCACTACAGCGTCATCTCGAACTTCGACGCATCAAACTTTCCCACGGGCCCTACCCCCCCAGTTGGCTTCCGCAAAGCTCCACTGATCAGACTCTCGAGAAACGCAAACGCGCAACACCTCCGCCGGCAGCGAATGCACTTCGGACAAAAGGACATCCGAAAGAACTCCCGCTGATCTTTTACCGAAAGGCTGCGGGCCGCGCGATACGGCGAACGGGCTCGAAAGAGAGAACACCTGCGGTTGAGAACGTCGAGGTAAGTGGAAAAGAGGGTGAGGGCTCGTCGGAACACGAACGTCGTCTACGGCGTCGACGAAGAAAGACCCCGTGCGGCGTTTGCGGTCAGCGGAAGCGGCGAATGCACGGAGCGACCACAGCGCCGCTCCGTGGAAAGCGGACGCGAAGGGGCGCAGAGTGGACACACATGCGTCCAGGCCCAGATGCGCCGCCATTGTTCCGCATGTCCTTCATAGCCATAAATGTCACAGATGTGACGTCAGGGAGAAAAAAGGGGAGCTTGCCAGCGTTCCGGCAAGTCTTCCGCGGATATGCCGAATTATCGGATATAACGAAGAAACGAAATCACTTTTCGCATATATGTAATATCGGCACACATCAACATCATCATTCTCAGCTTATTTTCATGTCCACCGTAGGACGAAGGCTCCTGCCTGTGATCTCCAGTGTTCCCTATCTAGCGCGAGTTTATTCCATTTTATCCCGGCAAATTTCTTAACTTCGTCGCTTCATGTAACTCGCCACCGTCGCCGGGTTATTTTTCCTGCCCTTGATATTCATTCCGTTGCCCTAACTGACCACCGACTATCTGTCATAACGCATTACGTGGTCGGCCCAAGTCCACTTCTGTCGCTTGAATATCAACTAGAATATAAGTTGCACACCTGTTTGTCGTCTGACCCATGCTACAGTCTCCCAATCTCTTCATGCGTCGCCCACCATTTTCCGTTCCATTGCGCGTTGCGTAGTCCCTAACTTTTTCTCTAGTTTCCTTGTTATCCTCCAAGTTTCAGTACTGTGAGTTAGAGCTGGAAGAACGCAATGACTCTATACTCAGTTTTTAAGGCTTACGGTCCACTCAGTGAAAATTTAACAGTGTTCGAGTGAACCATAAGCCGAAAAAAAAAAAAGAACACTGATTTAAGAGTGAGCGGACGGGTTTCGCTTGTTTTGCAGACCGACGAGACACCGTATCCATGCACTCCTTCAATGCACGCAACTTGTGCGCGAAACTTATTCGAACCCTTAAAACGCATACGGTGGCGGCACGCCAACATTCACGCACCATCGCACACCGACGTCGCACCATCCCGTACACTTTTACTTCCTTTTTCTTTATTGTTCTGTGCAGCGGCGTGAGACGGCCGTTCTAACGAAACGAGCGGTCGTACAAAGGACGAATAATCGTATGTATGTCTTTAGAGGGCGTGGGGGGGGTCGATACAGACCGGTCAGTGGACACTTGACCACCACGAGCACTCTTTCGACGTTCTCTCACGAGTGTCCTCTCCGTCACGGCTTTAGGAGCCCCCCGAAATGAACCCCACGTGCCCAGCAGCAAGCGTCCTCGTCGCCATGACAACAAATGCATGCACGCTCGCCAAAACTACACAGGCAGCTGCAGCCGCTGAGATCTTGTTGCGGACTCGCTGGGGAGGGGACCGAAAGAGCCGCGCTGCTGCGACCACGTGCAGCGGGGGACCGGGGGGCCCCGTTCCGGGGGTTGGCGATCGGGGGAGGGGCGCTCGCGTGAGGAGTAGGGGGGTACACTTTAATGCACCGCGGGGAGTGCTTAGAAGAAGAGGGGCACCTTCTTAGGGGGGTGTGGATTGGGGGGAGGGGTTAGTGGTTTGAAAGGTCATGGACATACGGAGAAACAGACATACAAGGAAGGAGAAGTAGCATTAAGATAGCAAAGAGAAGTAACATGAACATAATATAAACGAAAGTAGGACGAAGATACTAAAACAGAAGACGATACAAGTTGAGTTTGAGACCGAAAAAAAGCCAACGCAGAAAGAGTGTCGCCTCACCATCAACTCCTCTATTAACTGCCGGCGGTGCCTGGCAAAGCGGAGGAGATTAACGATTTCGGCATCAAGTGTGGGAAGGGGAGCGATATGGCGATTCACGACGATGCGAAGAAGCCGCTAAGTGTTGGGCAACCATGGGTGATACTTATAAAGGTCCGCAAAAACGGAGTGGTAAAAAGAAGCCGAGTCGAGCCAAGCCGCTTATTGGCTTTTCCCCGCCGTCGGGATCTTTTATTGCGATTGCGTCGTTCTACTTGCGCTATGAAAATAAAGAACTGCGAGTATCGAATGCCGAGGATAAGAGATTAGAGAAATCACGTTGAAGAGAGTGAAAACTGAGGACACTTCGATAAAGGTCGGTGGTGCCGACTAGCTAGGCCTTCGCCATGGAGTTCTTCGAGGTATTATCTGTCTTTTCTTTTGTTCTTTAAGACTGCGTACTCATGGAACGTAGTCGCTATACCTTACATAAAGCGATAAACGGAGACCCAACACTACTGGAGACACCATAAGAGATGAACAAAATGCGAACTGAAACAACAGTTTCGAAGCGGTCGGCGTAATTGACCGTGACTGCACTTTTAACAAGCTCCTGCTTAAAGTACCGGATATATAACCATATTCATGAGATCTAACAGTTCGGTTAGTTGTCATTAATATTGTGTCTAACAAAAAAAGGAGCCCTTAAATTTACTTCTTTCCTTCGGATATATAACCAGGACTATAGACCAAATGTCCTCGTTTCCTGGCTACATCCGGTGCTTTACACATGATCTGACTTAGAAGACTGTAGGATCGGGCGTGTTTGGTACAACATGATTATGAGCGCAAATCAGCGCAACCGACAGGAGGGGGACAGAAGAGATGACACAAAGCGCTGATCGAGACAGTGAAAGCGGCCTCGCCACACGGACGTGAAAATAACGAGACTGTGATTCTCGGGTCTCGAAGTCCATGCCTCTTCGCACCATTGCAGAAACGTACCCGCCGAAACCTTACAATGTGCTACGAACACACGCCGCAGCTTTCAGAAACCATTTCCGCGTGTAACATAAACGAAACTTGATTACGTCTATCGATATTGCCTACCAAGAGCGTTCGCGACCGAGATGATGTGGCGCAAAAACGTTTCCTGCCAGTATAGAATGCGACGGCAGCGCCGTGTCGCGTCCAGACGCGGCACGTACCAGTTCGAGCATGGCCTCCGAGATTGCGAAACCTGCCGGCGCGCAATCTCGGGGGCCATGTTCCGCACTTCAATCGGTCACATTCGACAGTTGATTTCAGAAAACCATTACTTCTCGAGTTACTCCATGTAGTCACGATTTCTACCCTCCACCGAGATTATTTATAGTTTCTATCTGGTTAATGTCACTCTATCTACTTCAAGTCACCAGGAAACACTTTTTGTTTTTCTACTTGCTGTCCAAGAGTGCTGTCGGAACATTCTCGTGGGTAGTGTAAAAAACAACAGCAGCGAAGCCGTATCAACCAAGATAACCATCAGCGTCACTTCGACTTCGTTTGTATCATAGCAGCGCTCTTATTGTCGCAAGAAAGCTAAATCTCTTCGCTTATCAACGTGTCTGCGATCTCCGCAGGAACAGACGACACGGCGACGGCATTCCAGACGACAACATTCGAGTTCTGTCGGCTAAGCGTTCTGTTTTTATACGCTAAGGCGTGTCGTCTGCTCGTCTCGAGCATGCGCTGAATGGGGGCTAGGATTAGCTAAGCGTTCGTTTTTTTATACCCTACGGCGCGTCGTCTGCTCGTCAAGCGCAAGCGCAAAATGGGGGCTAGGGGTAAACGTTCACACGATGCTTTACAACAGACGATGCGCAAGCGTGGAACAGACAGACGACAGCTTTATTCCTGGGCACCTGCAGCATCACGTACTACATCCTCCTAACGAAAGACTGTCCCAGTGCACCGAACTATAACGAGGCCTAGGAAATGGCGGCGAGAAACTAAAAACAGAATGGAAGGAGGGGGGCGTGATGGCGGAGCGGAGGGGGCCCACGGGAGAGGGCGACCGGTTGATTGCCCAAAATCGACGGCGTCCGGCGTGGACCTATGTTGCTGCTTGCATGGCGGCTGGCCCACAATGCGTGCGCACTCACGGAGGACCCACGCCGGTATCATCTGTAGCTAGCCGCCGCCGCAGGTGCGAGAGCAAGCGTTTTGGAGAAGCAGCAGCTGAATGACCTGGCCTGGCTTGGCTGGCTACCGGCTATCTCCGTCAGGTGGCGGCACGGGTAACATTGGATTAAATTTGCTGTATAAGATAGAGCAACTCTGTATACTGTGTATAGATATATATAGTTACTGTACAGAAAGCCTTTAGGGAGCTTATACAGTATATAGAGTTGCTGTATGGTCTACCGTAAGGAAGCCGAGAGAGTATCTACATGTAGATAACTGCATATACAGTAAATGTATAAATGAGCTATAAAAGGCAACATCTCCATTGTGTGTTAGATGCGAGCATTTTGTAAAGGCGAGAACTTATGGAGGGCAGCAAAGAAAGAAAGAAAGAAAGAAAGAAAGAAAGAAAGAAAGAAAGAAAGAAAGAAAGAAAGAAGGAAAGAAAGATGGCGATAAACACTCGTTCGACGCGTCTGGCAATACTTGCGATAATTAAAAAAAATCAACAAGTTTTGAGTAGATATTGTTTATATATCTTCTGTAACGAAGTGCGCGGAAAAATAACTCGGTGTTCAACCATACTGCATAAATGTTACAGTATTCACCGAGTGAAAAATAAAAGGAAACCGTAGGAGGCGAATACGATGGTTTGGGCCTTGTAGACGTATTCTGAGATCAACATTTCCGACCTGTCATGTTGATGCCCCCGTTGATGCTCAAGCCCACCTCACATACAACCCTTTAAGGTTGTATCGATTCTGTCCTGCGCTCCTAGCAATGCAAGCCACACTATACAGTAGCTACAGCGGTTCACGGGGGTCCACTTGATTTACGACACTTTCCCTGCAGAAGCAACGGCCGCGCACGTATCCGGTCACTCCTCCTCAATGAACCGCTGCATGTGATCCGGCCGCCGTCACACGATGCGAGGAATCAGTTTCGCACCGACGAACGCCGCCATAGATGTCACCCCCCAAACACCCACACGCTCATACTACGCACTACCGCGCACCCGACGCCGTTGGCGTGCAAATTACCGCGTCTCGCACTATTTGTCAAGGCAGCGGACGCGGGCACCACCCCGCACAGACGTGCAGGAAATATGGTTTTCTCCATGGATCGTCGCACCAGCCAGGGGGCGCTGCGCGCGCGCCTGTGATTCGCGGCGCATGCGCAGATATATACCATGGTAGTCATTTGTCACGACAATTAACGACGGGCCATGCAAGCGCTGTGTATCACAGCGAGAAACGTACAAGTGCGTACGATCAATGCCCCGTAGCTTCTATATACTATAATTGGGCTATAATGTACCTGTAAGGAAGCCCCCAATACACCACAAGGGTGGCAGATTGGTCTGTTTAACTATATACAACATGGTATTGGTACAGCACCACATAGTAGTCTAGTTGGTACAGAGTGAGTTGGCGTCGCATGACGCAGCATATATATTGTTATAAGACTATTTCACGCTGAAGAAACAAGATAGGCACCAAGGAAAACGACGTGCTTTTGGTGTGGGGTTGCGCTCTCCTCCACCTTGGCTTACGCCACGGTGGCTTACGCTTGGGCGTGGTGTAAACATGTGGTAAATACGCCTTGTTCCCCTGTGTGCCTTCACGTAACAATATGTACAGTTTTAGGGGCGAAGCTCCTTAGCCTGTCGGTCGTGCGTCCCTTGTATGTAGTAGCCACCTGCTGATGACGATGACGATCGCGATGCCATACAACACATGGGGATGACGCTGCCCTCATGGCAGCGTCATCATAGTGGGGACATGGAATGTACCCACTATGCAGTAGCCACCTGCTGATGACGATGACGATCGCGATGCCATACAACACATGGGGATGACGCTGCCATAAGGGCAGCGTCATCATAGTGGGGACATGGAATGTACCCACTATGTAGTAGCCACCTGCTGATGACGATGACGATCGCGATGCCATACAACACATGGGGATGACGCTGCCATATGGGCAGCGTCATCATAGTGGGTACATGGAATGTACCCACTATGCGTCATAACGTTGACGCTGATGACGATGACGATCGTGATGCCATACAACACGTGGCATCGCGTAGAGGAACCCGTAGAGGAACCACTCGCCCTTCATTTCACGGACCACAAGGCCGTCGTAATGAAGGGATCCCGCAAGCCGTCCTTCAACGAAAATAAAAGTTAATTTCGTCTTCACATGATTGACCGAGCCATTCATTTCCTTTAGGACAGCTTCGCCCAATCATCATCATTCACTTCGTGAATATGCTACGATTTTTTTCTCCCAGTGCCAGCTTCAACCTTCTGGTGCTGCCTTCTAACGTATACAAGTATGGTATTTAAGTGTTTGTGGAGAACACAGTTTCAGTAAAATAATGTCTTTTCTTTTTTTTTGCGTTTGACGGCACACAACCTGTGTGGTTGCGCAAAATCAAGTATTGAAACAAAGAAAAAAAAAAGTGCTTTATTCCCGGGTAGCAGCTGCAATCGGTCACACGTAAAGTAATTGAGGTGAATTACTGTATCACAAGTTTTGCTGACGTCTATACAGGTGCGCTCAGCTGTCCGCCGCTTTATATATATATATATATATATATATATATATATATATATATATATATATATATATATATATATATATATATATATATTGCAGGACCTCTGCTGTTCTTTCATCCCCACATTGTTTATTGTTATCTTGGCTTTCTTTTTCTTGCGCTTCTTCAGAACTTGCAGGCAGATGAATTCTCTCTAACGCTTATTTCCGACACGCCAACAAGTTGACCCCCCTGTTGTATGTTTCTCTTTTTTTGTTTTGTTTAGATCTCGGCTAACGGAGGAAAAAAAAAAAAGAAACGTCGCACTGCAAACAAGCGCGCACGCGAGCACAGTGAATGTCGTATAATGGGTTCTGCAGAGAACGGAATTCGAGGCACACGCAGCATGTGGGGAATACGGACGTTGGTCGAGTCGTGAGAGACAACGCGAATGGACGCTACATATAATCGACAGAAAAAGAGAGAGAGAAAAAAAAAACACAACAAAGAGGACACATTAATCGCCCCTGCAAATCCAAGTTCATTGCTCAGTGTTCGGAATAGAAGCCGATGCAAGATTTGGATATGCGATTACCATGCGGGGCATAAGAAAACACACACACACACACACACACAAACACACACACACACACACACACACACACACACACACACACACACACACACACACACACACACACACACACACACACACACACACACACACACACACACACACACACACACACACACACACACACACACACACACACACACACACACACACACACACAATCCTGAACTCATAAACGTGTTCAGGCATGCGTGACGTGACAAATGAACGTTAGGCGGTAGCCCGAGCATCATCGAGATTCAGAAATACGATTCTATCATTCAGAGAGTATGCATGCCTCAACAGACTCTGTATTAGTAATAACATGCAACATTCTAGAAGCTGGGACTGCGACGTGGACATGCGATCGTAAGTAAGCGTGCGCACCATAACGCTTTGTTTAACTGTACTGATCTACGATGGTTTTGTTTATTTCGCTAAAGTCCATAGGGCAGCGAGGCCTGCACACATTTATATTACATATGCTTACCGACAATAATTGTGTTCCAAGTTTCGGGCGGTAATTTGTTCGCGGTGTGTTTTTTTTTTCTGTTCGCGTAAGGGCATTCTTGTAGCCTGTTCATGGACAAACGTGAACACGACACGACACGAGTGGACACGACACGACACGATATACGCGACAGTGCAGGGAAACAGACTACACATGAAATGTTAGGCATGAAGACATTGCTTGTTCGGTATGCCTTGTGATTTTCGTGTGCAGAGCTTTCTTTCTGTAACGTGTTCATGATCAAACAGGAACACGCAGGATAGTGACTGAACACGATCCAAGAATGAGCACGACACGACTTACACGATAGTGCGCGAAAACAGGCAACAGGTGAAACATTAGAGAGGTGTAAGCGACGCAAAGCGTCTGTATCCAGTATGATCTCTTATCAGGCCCGTAGCCAGGGGGGCTAGGGGCCCGGGCTGCCCCCGAAATTCGGATGGAGGGGCTGTTTTACCCAGGACAAGTAATAAAAATAGGTGTTTTTCGAAGCCTTTAACAAGCGCCCCCCCCCCCCCCCCCCTCCAAAAAAAAAAAAAAAAAAGGTTCCTGGCTACGGGCCTGCCTCTTATGCTTCCGTATGCACTTACCTATAGACAGCACCGTTCGTACAAATCGAAGTGCTACAGTATGTCTCGCGTCGTGAATTATACGACGGCACACGCTGCACCGTACTAATATGACATACTCACCACGATGTATATAGATTCGCAAAGAAGCGATACAAGAACAAAACAAATAAAAATCAGTAGTGATCTCCATTTACGCAGATCGCATAGAACAATATACTGCATGCAATTTGCGTTCGACTGCACCGCCTAAAAAAAAAAAATAATAAAAAACATCTAGTTGATGTTTTTTAGTTTATCACTTTTTTTTCAGCAGTTATCACGTCATTGCAGCAGGAGCAACGAGCTCGTTCTTTTCGTTTCCCATCATCCTTCGCGGTCGTCCACCCGGAATAATAAGCGTAGAAGACCCGAGTTTTCCCATTATATGAATGATAGGATCGAGGAACGGGTTTTTGTTTCATATATATAAGACCGCGGGGCAGCGACCGCGGAATACGTGAAAAATTGTTCGCGAGCACGAACTTCATTACCGTGGGAGCTGCGCAACGAACAAAGATACGAGTCCATTAAACAAACGACGGCATCCGTGAACGACCCTATTTGTATTTTCTTCGTTTATTTTTTTTTAAAACCTCATGATACGTTTATAAAATCTCTTTTTTTTATTTTTAAAGAAAAGTAGGCCTCCCCATGAACTAACTCAGTTCGCGCTAGGCGAGTACATCCCCCCCCCCCCCCCGCCTTTACTTTCAGCCCCTTTTAAAGCAGAGCTGGTATGGTCGAAGTTTGCCGTGTGTCGTGGATGCAGAAACTTATCATCGCGAAGCAGCATGCATTCAATCACCGCTCAAGCACTTTGTACAGATGGTTAAGAAGAGAAGCTGTAACGGGCGGCCCATAACAGCCATGTATAATATATTACAGTATAGTATAGTATCATCATCATCAGCCTGACTACGCCCACTGCAGGGCAAAGGCCTCTCCCATGTTGCGCCAATCAACCCGGTCCTGTGCTTTCTGTTTCCACGTTATACCTGCAAACTTCTTAATCTCACAGTATAGTATAGTATGGTATAGTATAGTATAGTATAATGTAGTATCGTATAGTATATTGTAGTAAAGGGTGTGAAAGAGAGAAGGGAGAGGGTAAAAGCCTATAGCCATACCAGGACCAGCTAGATGCCCACCGGCTCTGCTGTGACCCAGGCTTGCGCGATTTAGTGAAAGCTGCGCTAATCCTTTAAACGTTGCCTCTGACACGGACCACATGCAAAACTTCGCGTACAAGCAAAGAACGAAAGGAGACCGACAGACACGAAACAAACAAACAAACAAACAAGCAAACAGACAGACAATAAAACAGACAAACAAACACCAGACAGACAAACAAACAACATACAGACAGACGGACAAACAAACAAACAAACCGAACGAACAGTAAAGATATTAAAGAAACGAGAGAAAGCCTCCGGGAGAAAGAGAGGAAAACCTCTGAAAGCTGCTGGGCAGAGAGAAAAATGAATGTTTTCGGGCGTAGTCGCAGCTCATGTCCCCGTTCATGGTCTCCCTCTCGTCGCCGTCGCGTCTCCGTGGAGCGCAGCGGCAGGTATTTCGAGCGGGCGTGCGTGAGCTCGCGAGTGAGCGCGCATGCGCATAGGGCCGCGCTAATCGTGCCTTCGGGGCGCGAGCAAAAACAGAAAAAAAAAAACACACGCAAAAAAACACTCACTTGGACAACACGGAAAGGTCTTTCTGCGCGCCCCCCTGTAGTAGCTTCCGGATGCTCTCTGTCTCTTCTGTAGAAAGCAAAGCTCACACAGTTGCTACTACGTCATCATGGAAGAAGAGAGAGAGAGAGGTAGCCTCTGTACAGATGCCTCGAGGCACAACATACGCGCTGGAGGCTGCGCCGTCGATGATCACGCACGCACACATATTAAAAGAGTGGCACGCCGATCTGAACGGTGCCCAACGAAGGGGATACGACCTCGTCGTCTTCGCTGGGCTTAATAAGGGAGCCCCATGGCGAACCCAAGGGCTAATGACCTACACACGCAGCGGAGGCAGTGAGTTAGTTGCTCGAGGAAAGAGAGACTGCATTTAGGAGGATTATAAGGGCCGAAAGTAAAAAGGTCGTGTTGTGTGTGCTGCTCTCTTGAAAGGCGACGTGATAGTATATAGGAGCTTAGGAGCTTAGATGCATACTTATTATTATTATTATTTTTTCACTCACGACTGGTTCCAACAACTCCAGGCTGTTCAGAAGGCCCACGACGCGGCGGTGAGGCTTGGTCTTCCCGTCCCGACGAGGGAACGGCCCGCGGTCCTCCCTCAGTGAAAACTGGGGGGATGACGTCTTCAGGACTTTAATAAAGTTTAGCACCTACCTTACTTACGAGATTACAACATGTACGCGTGGCCTTAATTGGTATAGGTTCCTCGTGACTTCTGGGTATAACGTACTCGATCGAAGAGTGCAAGACACGTCGTGCGTGCTATATATATACGGTGCCTGTGACAGGAGGTTCATTGAAACTTGTTCGCGAACGCGAATGCACTTAAAGAAGCATTTAAAGAACAGGTCCCGGCACTAGCTAATGCCAGTTCATTAACAATGTCTTTACATGACCGGACGGTATTCCGTCGAACTCTCGAGTGAATGTAAATGCCGCGTGAGGAGGAAGTGAGGGGAAGATGTGGGTGGGACGCGCGAAATTTATCCCAGAGTACCTCTTTCCACTCACTCATCACTCACTCACACTCGCTCGCTCATCACTCACTCACACTCACTCGCTCGCTCACTCACTCATCCACACTCGCTCACTCACTCATCCACACTCGCTCGCTCACTCACTCACTCACTCACACTCTCTCGCTCGCTCACTCACTCACTCATTCACTCATCACTCACTCACTCACTCACTCACTCATTCACTCACTCACACTCACTCGCTCACTCACTCATCACTCACTCACACTCACTCGCTCGCTCACTCACTCATCACTCACTCACACTCTCTCGCTCACTCGATCGCTCGCTCGCTCACTCACTCACTCATTCACTCACACAAAGGCTAAGGTATAGCCACATGCCAAACAAGCCGGTACGGTATTCCCGTACTTACCAGATACGGTAAACCGGTACTGATAAATCACCCTATATACATATTAACGCTCGGTGCTGGTGCAGCTCAAGCGTTCGACATTCGTGTGATGCACAAATGCACACAGTCACAGATCGCGTGTGCCTGTTTTCGCGACAACATGCGCCGTGCTACTCGCGCCATCGTGCGTCTGTAATCCGAGGTCATCTCGAATGCGGCACATCGAAATCAAAAAAGAGGCCCTCCACTATGTGCGTATAGAATACGTGCGCACCGCCGGCAACAACTGAACGAGAGAGCGGGAGGTGGCGTATAAGCTTGTGTGCACACGTATATACACACATGGACACGCGAGATACAGAACCCAAGGACCGTCCCGCGAGAATACACAGAATTCTCCGCCGCCCTCGGCGGCAGCGGAAATTATAAGCGACCTCGATTGTCTGCCCTCAGCACGCGTACAGCGTCTAGATGTATATCGCGCCCAGCGCCGCTATCATCTTTGGACACACCACGCCGACGAACGATTTTCTGGCCTGCGTTCTATGACGTATACGGACTGGTATATATATATATATATATATATATATATATATATATATATATATATATATATATATATATATATATATATATATATATATATATGTGTGTGTGTGTGTGTGTGTGTGTGTGTGTGTGTGTGTGTGTGTTTGTGTGTGTGTGTGTGTGTGGTTCCTCCCTCCTTTCCCAGGAATGCTGTGTACAGTGCGAACGCCAGACAACGACGAAGCACTGTTTCTTTTTGGAGATAAACATAAAGAAAGAAAGAAAGAAAGAAAGAAAGAAAGAAAGAAAGAAAGAAAGAAAGAAAGAAAGAAAGAAAGAAAGAAAGAATGTGTATAGAGGGACGTGTTCATTGTTTGCCATCACGGTCACCGGAGAATGGGTGTGCACATTACAGGGATATACGTACGTGTGTGCACGGTCCTTGCTTGAATCAGCGATAGGCAGACAAAGATACGCTGTAGGGGCAATGCAAGGCAGCTGTTACAAGCCAATGAATAAGTAAGTGACTGAGGGCTGTTCCACTGCGCACGCGTGCGTGGCGCAGGTGGTGGAAGTGCGTGATTACAAGATCAGCTTTATAAATAAGGTCATTCATAGGCGCATCGTGTGGTTGTTCATCCACGGAAAGGAGCGGGTTTACATGGAAATTCTCGCTGAAACATATATATGGATCGTGAAGAACTCGGTCACTTATTTTCGGAGTCAGTAGGGTTGTCAGCATATGCGTGCTTACGGGGGGGGGGGGGGGGGGTGATGCCCACGTTTCTCAAGACAGGGCGGCACTGCCTATAGGCAAGCGCGCGATTGCCAAGGCAATCACTGGGTTGCCCGCGCTACCCACTTAATTCCTCATGTTTCCCGGTAGTGGAGTAACATTAGGTTCAGGATTTAGAACTACACCAAGACCTACAGAAGAACTAAATTAGCGCGGGATTTAGCGCGGAATTTAGAACTCCACCGAGACCTATACACAAGAACTACATTAGCGTTACGTTAACCGCTGAATTAGCGCTGGATTTAGAGCAGAATTAGCGCTACATTTGTCGTTTTCCTGTTTCCACGTTTTAGTGGCCTCATTCGCGTGCAACGCGACAAGCTGTTACCGCAGCGACCCATCCCAACTCTGTGCATAATGTACACCCAACAGCAAAAGTTTGCGGGGCGCGAAGTGTACGATAAAGCTAAATTCCCGCTTTGTCTCGGAACGTAACGTCCAAATAAAATGTTCCATACTGCACTTGGCATTGCCTAAGCACTCATTGCGACTGAACCGTTCTAAAGCAATTCACCAACCTTCAAGTCGTGTTAAAGCTCAAAAACATTCCCTTTTTCCGCCCGCTATTCACCACTGGAAAAGATTACATAATATTGTCGTGCGTTAATTGTAACACCATTGAATCATTCATGAACCTAATACAGTGTGTCCAACTTGAATTATGAGTTGTTGACAATGTATGTATTTTCTTGTTGTTATGTCCCCACTCCTGCATGGGCCGTGAAGGACCTGCAGTATATATATATATATATATATATATATATATATATATATATATATATATATATATATATATATATATATATATAAACAATGAAGGGCTAACATAGGACCCGGAAGTAAAAGTTCAAAAAATATATCAAGCACGTAGGAAAAATTGTTCTGGGAAGGACTGACGTTTCGGCCGCGGGACCGGCCTTCGTCGGAGTGCAGACAGTTCGCTATCGCTATCCAATCCGAAGGCCGGTCCCGCGGCCGAAACGTCAGTCCTTCCCAGAACAATTTTTCCTACGTGCTTGATATATTTTTAAACTATATATATATATATATATATATATATATATATATATATATATATATATATATATATATATATATATATATATATATATATAACTACACAGTCACCAGCTTGATTGCAAGCATTCGCACTTGTTGTGGATCCAACGTCCCGCAAACTTTCGCTGTTGGGTGTACATAAAGCACATCCAGCGATAGTACGCTGAACCGCGATGCGCGTGTGCAATTCACGCGATGCGGCAGGCGCCGCGGACGCACGAGGCCACGCATGGGTCGCGCGGTATCATCCTAGTAGCGCGCAGCCGTTTTATCTCGCTAGATTAGGAAGAGGTCGTCGGCGACCTCCCGCGCCGCGGGTGAGGTCGCTCACCTCTTCGAGGCGCCGCGATGCCCCATGTGTCACGCGTCGTCCGTTGACGTGCACGTATAGCTTGGTGAACGAACGCCGTTTTGCACTCTTAGAAGAGAGCGAGTAAGAACGAATGAATGAATAAACTTTATTTTAAGTCCGGTTCCTTCGGGCCGAGTAAGAAGGGAGACTTTTTTTGTCTCACAACCGTGATCATCATCTATCTCGCGCGTCTTCGGTTTCACTGCTCTCTAAGAAAAAAAAAAAAAAAAGAGTATTTGGGCAGTATTTCTGCCACACAACTATAATCCTCATCTGGCTAGCTTGCGTTTCCATTCATTAAAGGGCCGCCTCGGTGGTATACAGTGGTTACGGTGCTCAGTCAGCGGCCGAGCACCGTAACGGTCGCGGGTTCGATCCCGGCCGCGGCGGTCGCACTTCAATGGGGGCGAAATGGTAGAGTCCCGCGCATGGGCGTCGGCAGGATTTTGTCTTGGGGACTGCAAAGCCATGTTACATCGTGGCGGGAAAGGGGCGCTGGTGTAGCTTGGGTGGGGCAAGTGCTGGTTTTGGTTGAGGGGGGGCAAGTGCCCCTTTTGCATCTCCCCTGGCGACGCCCGTGGTCCCGTGTACTTTGCGATGTCAGTGCACGTTAAAGAACGTCAGATGGTCGAAATTTCCGAAGCCCTCCACTATACCGCGTGAGTCATAATCGTATCGTAGTTTTGGCACGTAAAATCACAGATATTATTATCATATTTCATGAAAACCCGGCTGTCGCCACTTTCTTATCAAGAATGCTATGTCACGCTGATAGCACACACACCGTTCGTGACCGGGAAGTGCGGGACCGCGGTGATAACGCAAGGAAAGTACATGAGATAGATGGCCATTATAGTTGTGTAGCAAAGACACACCTTTTTTACTCGATTATTTCTTAGAGTAGTTGTGCGGCAGAAATACTCCCCAAATACTCGATTTTACCTTACATTGTATCGCGTGCGCCCGGCACTTCCAAGTCACGAACGGCATGCGCGTTATCAGCGCGACATGTATGCATTCTCGATAAGAAAGCGGCAGGAGCCGAGTTTTGAAGATAGGGAAGGTAAGCATGTATCGAATCTAAAGGGGATCACAAGAGAGTCCTATATAGAGCTAGTTCGATATCTAAAAAAAATTACATATCGAAAATATATTCAACGGTATTTTACAACTGTTCGATATACACAATAACTCGTTATAGGCGTGTTCGATATATGCGGGGTTCTATACTGTATATATAGAGTCGAGAGCCTCTATACAGCGAAATTACCTTTATAACGAAGAATTCCTTACGTCCTTCAGCTGAATCGCGACCACTGCGGTGCACGACATTGACAACGAAGTCACGATTTACAACTAAGTATTTCAAAAGCTTCTGGGACCTTCGTTGTAAAGGCGTTTGGTTGTGCAACAACGAGAGATAACATAAAATATACGTCGCCACAACAATAGCGGTGACACAGCACTTATTGCTCGTACGACGGAGTCGACGAGGTAGCCGTACGAAGGAAAGAAAAAAACACAACACGACAATAAAATGATTGCAACATGGCGCCCTCCCTCTTCCGAGACAATACCCAGACTGAAGGCTACAGGCTAATAAAAGATAAGAACGTTAATATACGACGATAAGGTGAGTTCCGTTTCGCTAACATGTTTTCAAAGTATACGTGGGTAAATAAAAATAATTAAGTAGATAACAGAGTGTTATCTACTAGACGGGTGTCAGGTCGTAGATCGGATAAGCTAGAGACGAATGAAAGTAAATAAGGATATATAAAAACGGGCGATAAAAGAGGCAGGTAGATAAGAGTAAGTGCGATGAGATAGATAGACAGACATGTATATAGATAGATAGATAAATAGATAGATAGATAGATAGATAGATAGATAGATAGATAGATAGATAGATAGATAGATAGATAGATAGATAGATAGATAGATAGATAAGGTTTGTGCTCCTAACGCGACTCTTATATCATATTTTGTATTAGAACCGAAGCGTTTTTCCCTGTAAGATTATTTGTACCTGAGAAGAGGTGTAAGCTTCTTCAAGGCCTGTGGACATTTTTTTTCATTTCTTTTTCCCCATCAAAACTGCGTCATGGATGTATTGACTGTAAACCAGTTAGAAGAGTATTCGATGTCAACACGGGACAAAACGGAACAGTGGTGCAGCAGCAACAACAACAACAACAACAACAACAACAACAACAACAACAACAACAACAACAACAACAACAACAACAACAATAAATTGTAATCTTCAGTAACGTATCATAGATAACAGGCCTGTCAAAGGCAATAGTTATAATATTACCAATTCTCATACAGGCATCAGCGCAACGATGGCGTGTTCATCGCAACCATGTGATCCGCGGCACCGTACTAAGATCGACGACGGAGGAAGGTCTTAAAGCAAACGAACATTGCGTGGATGTAGGAGGAAGTGCAAACAAGTAAGTCAAGGCGAAGCGCTGCAGCCCGCCTCGATCGTCGCAAAATCCGTGCAGCATGAATCGAAGTGTGTTCAGAGGTAAAGCCAATCAGCACGCATTGTCAATCAGCACGATCAGCCAATCAGCACGCATTGAAAGCAATATTATGGCGATATCTTCAGAAGTGACCATATCAGAATGTAGACGGCCTAAGCCTGCTCATGACAGCAAACGATCGCCCGCCAATTTACGAACGCTTACGCATAAGCGGGCAGAACTTTAGGACACCCACGTGATGATGTTGCTCTATTATAGCAATGCTGACGTGACATTTTGTGCATTTCTCTCGTTATTATCCTAGTTGCGCAAAATTAGAATTTACGCCCTCTAAGCATTAGGCCTACAGCAAGTAGCTGCAAGCTCAAGAGCATACTGTACAAATTGCGTTTTGCGTTCATATGAAAAGATACCAACTCGTCCAGTCTGTCATCCTTTGGATGTCCAAATTGACCACGGTGGTAATTTTTACGAATCAGTCTCGGTTACTGCATCCAGGGGGCGCATGTGCGTAATGACGTCATTAGACATCAGCTCCATCTGTTTCCTGCTATCAATACGGCGGCTATACGCAAGCGCAGCCAACGGGAACGCTCTTCCTTCTGAAGAATAAGGGTTTCGTTATCATAATTTGTTTTACCGCTGACATGACGTAAGCAAAATTTGCTGTGTGCACTGAACCATGGCGACGTGAACTCGTGACCACCTGTGGTTCGTCTCCGGCACCATTAGTTTTTACAGGTTAACTTCGTATCGTAGGTTGTTGGTGGTTAGAAGAAGAAAGAGACGCCTAATTTCTGCAGCCCAATACGGCGCAGCGTCTATCCGTCACAGCGTCGGCTCCGCTGCACGGAACTTGCGATTGAGAAGCCTTCGCGAAGGAGTTCTATACGCGGTTGCCTTTGGCGGCTTCCCAAGGCACCTCCCCCGCAAACGTCGGTCAAAAGGCGCCGGTAGCGGCGCGTTCGCGTGTGACGTGCTGCTCCTAGCACAAAGGAAAGACCTTAGTCAGCGAGCGAGGCGAGACCGGTTGACGGTTTGTGTTTTGGTTCGACCCGCGAACACCTTCAGCTGCGCAGTGCTCTTGTGTGCACGTCTTCGTCCAACGCGCACTCCTTTGAAGGACTCCTCAAAACGAAATTATTCGATCTTTTTCGAGCGAACTGACTTTCAAGTCGAATATGACTCACAGATGTCGGTGGCCGCGTCGTACGCGAAAAACCCGCCGCCGAAGAGAGTCAACAAGACTAGTTAGTCTAGGTGGTGTTGAGAGAGTACAGAAATAGGGGGTCCTTAAAGGGACACTTAAGGGCAAAACGATTTTTCGCGTATTAGTTAAGCACAATTTTACAATCCCGAATACACCACTCTTACCGCGACACGACGCTTGGTAAGCGAGAAAACACGCGAAAAGTAAATGCGGATGGAGACGCCACCTTGAGATTCCCACACCAAACACCGTGACGTCATAGATTCTGAAGGCGTCCACTGAGTCCTACGTAGCTTCTAATCGATAAAAATGAGGTGCATTGTCATCTGTTGGTGCCATAGACCCAGCATACGAAGTTTCAGAAAATTTCATCCAGCCAATGTCGCCAAAATACGAAAAATACATTTGGAATTTCTGACGTCACGCACGCAGACATCGGCGCCAAATTTAAAAATAAAACTTCAACCTTGATTTTGTCCGCTAATAATGAACTTATGATGGTGAAACATATGGCATTAGAGTTCTCAGAGTGCAGTTTGTCAATCTAAACCAAGTAATTGTTTCGCTTTAGTGTCCCTTTAAAGGTCCACCGGCCACACGCGTATATGTTATGCGCCGTTTTACAAGAATGGATGCTCTCTCGTTCGTGGGTTTGCGGGCGATCAAGCCGTCTTTGACATGGCGATATGATCTCTCGTCGAAGCCACTTGACGTTTCGCGCTGCACATTTCATTGTTGCTTTTCATCGTTTCGCGAATCACCGTCGTTGATGGCTGTAGCAACTGAAATGTTGCGCTGCTAAGCACGTAAGAGAATGTTCCACCTAGGAGGGAGGAATAACTAAGGAATAACTTAGGAGGGAGCATTGCGCTATGCGATGAAAAGAAAGAAAGAAAGAAAGAAAGAAAGAAAGAAAGAAAGAAAGAAAGAAAGAAAGAAAGAAAGAAAGAAAGAAAGAAAGAAAGAACGAAAAGTCGTATGTCAGCCACGCACACACCAAGCTTTGCTCGCCCCAATTTTCGAAGGGTTCCTGACCTTTTCTTTCTTCAGGCAGGCCGATGGAGGTCGTGGTAAAGCAAAACATAACGAAGGAACCTAACAAAATCCTTAAAAAAAACAGCGCAAAAACAACCGGCGATCAGATTTTTTTACACGATCATCAACAACAACCAAAATAGCCCGAATTGCCGCGCTCGTGGACCTAACAAGGGAGGAGCTGCATGAACACAATCTCATGCGTATACATTGTTGGATCAGTTGGATCAGTTAGCTGTAATTAATCATATAACTAGAGAACTATATTAAGTAGGAAATGGTACGCACTAGCCCGTTAATTAAGGAACGTGCTAATTAAGGAACAACAAGAATTGCGCTCATGAAAGAGACGCCAGTAGCTTATTCTCGACGACATAATTAAATGCCGCTGGCAAGGACGCATCTTCTCTGTGTACAACGAAGGTGCACGGTGGGGTGCTGACCCAACGTCTTTGTACAAAGAAACAAATAAAAAAAAGATTGGCAGAACGTCAAATCACGACTCGGATCACGGTTTCGTGCGCCTCACTCGCGATGCCAGCAGTTTTCTACTGCGTCATCGTGTGATGCGAAGTTTCGTATACCCCCAAGCATCTACCACGTCAGCAGAAACTGCGCATCAAGCGTCGCTATAGATCTGGCAAGTTTTCAGTCATCTTAGCGACAACACTGCTTTTTTGCGAAGTCACAGATGAACATCGACAGCTTTCTCCGTAAAACTGCTCGTCAGTCGAACGACTGCACACAATTCATCGCAGATCTGATTTCGTGCGATCAATTATGGTTTCACTGACGCTTTCTGCGCTCTCGTTGAATCTGTTATCCCATCTCCTTGCCCGTCTCCTGTGCAGGTTAGCAAACCGCGCATTATGATATAGTTGAGACCATTATACATAAAGCGGATTTCGGCATAATACGCTTTTTTTCTTTTTTTTTTTCGTTTCCCCGTGAAATCTCGCTCACGCGAATCCACATAATACGTCTTCCCGTATAATTTCTTCCTTCTTTCCTTTCACGCTGTAGTCTGGATGAAGTGATTCCACGTAATACGTTTTCCTGGATAATACGTTTCTTTCTTTCTTTCTCTTTCTTTCTTTCTTTCTTTAATTTTTAAACGGACGACGTCGTCCCATAGGAGCTACGTATTTTCATAACTGTATCATTCAATGCAACGTGAACCTTTGCTGTCAAAAATGGTCACCGTGTACAGCTATCTTCACATTTCTCGAAACTCGCTTCGGATATTACGATTTTTCGGATGATACGTTTTGCATTCCTGTTCCCTCGAAGATCGCTTCAACAAGGTTTCCACCGTACTCCAGTCGCGCGTATCGTTTTTTTTTATCTTTCGCAGTCTTCGCAGCTTCTTAATGACGGAAATCGCAACTATAAACTGCACCAGGAAATGTTCTTCAAGGGACTACGGCTTTAAGGTTCGACATCTCTTGCCTCCGCAATTTTGTCCCAAATGAGACACAGGTGGCTGTATTCGTCGCTACTACTAGAGGCTCAGAACCGTATAGATAACCTTATATACTCGCAAAGAAAACGAAAAAAAAAGAGTCATTTGAGCCATTTTTGTTAGTCCTGACTCGCCACGTATATGACTTTCTTTAAGACTCTCTTTAAGGAGTCACATTAACACTCTTTGGAGATCATTGTACTCTCTTCCGAGAGTCGCGTGACCCGAAAAAGAGTCGTGTGACCCCCAAGTGAGAACCACAGAAGAGAGTCATGTGACCCACAAGAGACCCACAAAAGTCATGTGACCCACAAGAGAGACCCACAAAAGAGAGTCATCTGACCCACAAGAGAGAGACACAAAAGAGAGTCATGTGACCCACAAGAGAGACCCACAAAAGAGAGTCATGTGACCCACAAGAGACCCACAAAAGAGAGTCATGTGACCCACAAGAGAGTCATGTGACCCACAAGAGAGACCCACAAAAGAGAGTCATGTGACCCACAAGAGGGACCCACAAAAGAGTCATATACGTAGTCAGTCAGGACTACCAGAAAAGAGTCACACATACTCTCTTTTTTTTTTCTTAAGGGTGTCTATGTAAAACGCTATCTTGATTCAGCGAAGGTTTGATTTCGTCTTTCCGAGTCATTTCGTGCTTGGACAAAGCGGACCGGCTTTTGACTTGATATCTATTCCACCTTCACAATGTCTCCTTAAAGGCTGCGTTACTTACACGCTTAAAACCGGAGACCGCCCCCTGCAACTGCGCTGAAGGCTTAAGCAACAGCACCCGTGGTTAACCGTGTAAAAAAAAAAAAAGAAAGAAAAAAAGTGGTGGGGTAATTATTTACGAAGACCAGCTGTTGCACTGATGACAGAGAGGACGGCTGAAAACGACGTTCTCTCTGGCTCAGCGTCAAATCTCGGCAGTGCGTTTCAAGAATGGGAAGTGAGTGAATGAGAGAGAGAGAGAGAGAAAGAGAAGCAGAGAGGCTAAAGCGGTGGAAATACATCTACACACGCTCGCACCGTCAGCGGCAGCAAGGAAAGGATTTGGCAGCGCACAGCTCCATCGCAACTTGGCTTGCTCGTCGGGCCTATACAACACATCGGCGTATGGTTTCTTGTTTCTGTTTTATTTTTATTTATTTATAGATTTTTTTGACGTGGTTATAGACCCACGGAGAGACACACGCACCCGCTGGCAAGCCTCCGAGAACCCGTTCGACCGTCAGCTGTTTGCGCTGAGACGCGAAGCGAGACGTCGAGTGTGCTTCTTGACCAAGGCACGGCCTCTGAGACCTTTGTAATTCCTTGTTATATACGTTCAGGGACAAAGTCATTGCACTGGGGAGAGCTACAAAATATGGCACGCTATGGTAAAAAAAAAGAAAAGAACTGATGCAAGGTACAAAAGTATCGTGCTGCGCTAACACCCCGGCCAAAGCCACGCGTGCTCCCAACCCAAATTAGATACTAAACCCGAGCTAAGTGTAAGTACCCAAAACGAAGTGAATGTGCTAAAACCAAAGCCAACTGCGCTCCAAATTCAAGTACCCAACTTAAGACATGTACCGAAATGAAGTACGCGCCGGAACTCGGGTTTCAAAGACAAGCCAAGGCGCTCACTACCTGTAGTTAAGTACTGAACTCAAAGCCAAGTACGCAACACAAACCACCCACCAAACCGAAGTACTCAACCGAAGAAATCGATCCAAATCAAGCTAATGTGGCTTCACCACGAGTATACTAAACCTAAGTTGTGCAACCAAAGCAATAAGTGTGCCCAACGGAATACAAGTGGGCTCCCCTGATTAAAGTCAAAGACTTAACCCAATCATAAAACGCGTTTCCTTCTCCGATCGGAATAAAGAACTGCTAGAGACAGCAAGAAACACAGGCGACAAACTCTGTTAGTTTTAGAATTAGTTATCGCAGTATGTGGACAACTTAACCCAAGCAGAGTTACCCAACCCTGCAGTCATGTAACCAATTAAAGCACACCAATGCGCAGCCAACCCAAGTGATGAACTCACCACGTTTCATGACGCTTCGTGAAAGCATTTTTCGTTACGCAACCGAGTTATTGCTCTTATACTATACACAGAAAAGGAAACCGAATGCGGTTGGGGCGCCACAAATAAAAAAAAAAAAAAACCGCACAACGACGGCGATAAATTGTTCACGATTGCTCGAGAACAGCTGTTGCCTCTCTGCGGCATAAACGCAACAGCACAAAAGAAAGACAGCGGGGGGGGAGTGTTACATAGTGAGTAATGCCGCGTACATGCAGGTGTTGTATTCGCGGCAGACGTGAGCGTCGCAAGGTGCGCATGCGCGTGGGCGTGGAAGGTGACGCATGCGCACTCGATTACGGCGGCAACGGCTGCGTGTTTACAGAAACCACCTACGTAGTGGCGGCGTCTTCCGGGTAAAGGAAGTTCAGGGACATCTCTCTTAATTCGCGACGCCGACAATGTAACACCAGACAAATTTATGTTTTTGTTTTCTTTAAGTTTTACGACGATGTGTTTCCCGGGTCACTTCCACCCACGTTCTGCTTCTTCAGATTTCTTTTATGTGAACTTTATCTTGTTTTTTTTACGAGGCCCATTCTTCGTAGCGAATTACATCCAGCGAGTATGCGTGTTTGCGTTATACGTACAGTCAGCCACAAATGTTTACGGGACACATAGTGTAGTCTGTACGTGACGCGTACTCAGTGGCAGAACATCAGGGGCCTAAATTGCTATCTACCCGACTAGATGATAGCAGCTGCAGCTTGAAGGGAAGACGCAAAGAGCGTGTTTAAATGTAAACATATTCGACAGAGATCTGTCTGGCTGGGTAAAAATTATACAAAAAATTAACTCTCCAGTCACAATTCTTCAAGTTTCTAATAATGAAATTAAAAACTGGGCCAGTTTTTAATTTCATTATTAAAAAAACTTTAAGAATTGTGGCTGGAGAGTTTATTTTTTGTATAAAGAACGTGTTGCTCGAAAAAACAAAAGAAAAAAAAGGGAAGGAAACATAAAAGAACAGAACAAACACAGACGGGAACACAACTTGTGCGGAAGCCCAGCTGTTGCTTTCGAGGGTGCATCTTCCTTCACACTTCGGGCTAGCTCAAGTTTGAAAATACGAACATAGAAACAAAAAAGACAACACAAATCGGTGCAGCTGGTGCACTTACAAGGGGTCGTGTCTCGATTCCCGTTAAAGAGTATAAAAGGAGCTCTTTCCAAGTAAGGAGACGACACAATCAATGCCGTAGACGCAGCGAGAAAGATAGGCTGGGGACCGAGAATAAGTAAAAAGAAAAACGGAATCCTTTGTCGAACGATTTTCATCCTGCATACTCACAGGCTTCTTTTTTAGCTATAAAAAGTTGCACCCTCCCACTCCATTTCTCACTTCCGGTCCCTTCTTCTATGCCTCCTTCGCAGGCGGTGACATACGGGATACCGTGTTTTCTCGAATGTAACCCGCTTCTTCACTCCACAACGTTCTTTTCACCGTCCTCTGTTCAACCATTCTGATGCGGCTGTTCGGTATCAATCTATATACATAATCACGCTATCGCGTATTTATTTATTTATTTATTTATTTATTTATTTATTTATTTATTTATTTATTTATTTATTTATTTATTTATTTATTTATCCCCTTCATAACGGGGCGGTCATATGTCTGCCACCAGGCTCGAAAAAAAATAGGGAAAGAAACCGTTCTTTTTATGTTGGCCTAATGCCTTATCTACATAGAATAAATCTATGTTATTATACATGTTATTATACACATTTATACATGTACCTGCTGTGCCCTCCAGCGGCATTGTTGTAGGGGGGTTTACAAAGCCAAAGTACATAGACGTCATCAAAGAAAACATATCGCGCAGTACAAAACAAAACAAAGAAAAAAAGATCACGGCATAGAATATATGGCACAAAATGTAATCAAGTATATCATAATTCAGGCATCATCGAACTCGGCAAGCCAAACCTGTAATCGGAATCCAACTACAGCGATGCCAGAGCGACGGCTCCAGGCGACAGCTGGCACTCGTATGAGTATATGCCACAAAGGAAGGGGGGGGGGCGTCGTGCGTGCGTTTTTAACCGTATACAATTTCGTCGGAAAGGACGACGTCTTCAGGTGGCACCGCGACTCCGTGTATGGCAAACGCGCGCACACACACACACACACACACACACACACACACACACACACACACACACACACACACACACACACACGCACACGCACACGCACACACACACACACACACACACACACACACACACACACACACATCGTGAACTCATAAACGTCATCGTAAAAGCAGAGAACACCTTCAAGAAGAAGGAAAGCGCGCACAGTTTTCCGCAGGTAATATCCAGGAGGAAACAAGGTAACCCTAACGTAGTCTCAATGCACGTTTACTTTACGTGCATTACTTTACGTTTACTTTACGTGCATTAAGAGTACTTTACGCTCACCGTAAAGTACTCTTAATGTACACCCAAAGCACACCCCTGAGTACGTTAACGTGCACGCAGATAAGGTACTCCTAATCTACCCCCGAGGTATAAATTTCATTATCGTGTACGCAACTAACAGAGTACTCTTAATGAACACCCAAAGTACTCAAATCTTATACTACTCAAGTCACCCAAAGTACTCAAGTCACAAGTCTCATTCAAAGCGCATACTCCTCTGTAGTTATTTGACGTGCACTAAGCTCATGCTAAGGTACTCCGAATGTGCACGGTAAGTAAATGCCTGAGTAAGCAGATAATTAAGGTACTCGTAATGCACACCCAAGGTGCGCCCTTACGTAGTTCTTAATCTTGTACGCGGCTAACAAAGTACTCATACCGTACATCCAATGTATTTAACTGGGTTCTCGAACGAAATTTGCACCCATATGTAAAACGAAGTGCACGTGTAAATTCAGGTAAAGTGCACGATTTCCTTTTTCCTCGCATATTACCACCATGGAGTTCAATGCGTGGTAGCCAGCCTACGCATATACAGCCGGCGTGGAATCTAACCTGCGACCTTATCGGGATCGCACTTTAGCGGTATGTGTGCAGAACATCGTCTAAGACCCGGAAAATGAAACGAAACGCTTCTACCCGTTTTCAACGAAAGACATTTATATACGAACCAACTAAGCGAGAAAAAAAAAAAAGAAAAAAAAAGGCACATATTACACTAAAAAAGGCCACATAGAAAAACGGCAAAGCACGAAATCACGTTGAAAGTGACGCCTCTATCGCGGCTCGTCACGCTCTCGCGTAGTACACTTAACAAACGACCTAATATGTGCGCGAGCACGCATGCGCAACACAGCGAGCGTGCGTTAGCACGATCGTGTTCCTCCTCTTAACGACGGGCCGTGCTTTCACGCTCGGACGAGCTTTATTAGAGTTAGAAAATAAATAAACGTATAGGAGAAACTGTGAGAGGCAGGCCTAGCTGCTTCGGTTGAGCGCATGCGCCGAAGTGGAAGAGTCTTTCTGGGTTGCGGTATATATAATTAAAGCTGTCGCGCCGAGATGTGCGTTCGGTTCGTTTCGCTCGTGAATAACTCATGAGCAGCCGCGAAAATTTAGGCGGAAACGAATTATTCGTCGTGTATATATATGACGGCGATGAAGAAGTTGTGCGCGCCCCTTGCGTTAGAGGAAATGAGATTAAAATATATCCGGGGAATCGTGGGAAAAAATAGGATAGGGGGCGGGGGGGGGGGGGGGGCGAGAGGTAAGAAGATTGATTTAAGTGCGAACCCAAACCTGTATCCCGCAGCGCTTCGTTAACATACCGCTTCCAACTTCACGCATTAATGCGAATCGCGTAGACGTGACGTCAGAGCCCTTTAAAAAGACAGTCTGCATGCAGACGATCTATTCCGCCTATACCATTGACATAGCCATAGGGGGGGGGGGGGGGGGGTTCAAACCCCCCTAAATTTCCGAATTCAATTTTGCAAATGGATATAAACCCGCTAACACCCTCCTGCCGAACGTTCGCGGAACGTTTGCAGAACTTCGTCTTGCGACAAAGCGGCGCCAAGCCACACGGAGCCAAACGGAGCCGAAAGAACGAAGCTTTGGCTAAAATCCATGTAGTGTACCAATCATTCCCAGGCAATGTAGCTGAAGCGCCATGCGTTGCAGCTCCCATAGACACTAGTGCCAGATTTCCCTCTAGTGAACTATTATGAAACTCTATACGTCCAGGATAACATACCAGTACTGACGACACTTTCCGTTTGCATTTGAGCTATCCACTAAAAACTACGCACAAAGGGACTCATTTAACGACGTCACAGTGTGAATGCGAAAATGGCGGTCACTGCTGGTGACGGGATATTTACGGGCAACGCTTTCGAATTGAACTTTCCATTTAAAACGTGCGATTATGGCCAAGTTGTTTCGCGTGACTAACCATACCGGGACCTCTATACGCTCACTTCTAAAATGATAAACTAAGATTAGTAGGCCGACTATGTCGTGGTCCCTTTAAAAAAAGCCGAGCAAATCCCCCCCCCCCCCCCCGACACACACTTTTGTTATTATTATTATTCTTTTTTTTTTGCGATGTGGTGTGCTTTTAGAGGTGTGTACATACGTAAGACGCAATCGGCGCAGTTATTCTCCTCTTTATCCTTGTAGTATGAAAAACGGCTTTGACGAGAAGCGCTTCCAGCGGCTAAATAACTAAACCAGCAAAACAAACAAACAAACAAACAAACAAAAAACAAACAAACAAACGCACCGGTCTGTCGCGTGCGTCCTGCCCTATATGTTTTCAAGCAGTAACCTGTACTGTAAAAAGAGACATCAAAACTAGGCCAATACGTACACGGATTACTGAACGCACACACGGATACACAAGATAGACGCAATCTCTTCAGTGTCGTCGCCTGTATTCTTATCTGTAACTGCATTACGCTCTGCAGTTATCAGCGACTAAATCACTAGGCCTATATACACGTCAACTCCTAACTTCGGGATAAAGTAGTTCAAAAAAAGTAGTAAAAAAAAAAGGGACGAGGATTCAACAAGAAAAGTGGAGCAGTTTATCATCGCACATCTCTTTGAAAGAACTTGTATGTATATATCGTGTCCACACGAAATTCATAGAATGGAGAACATCCAAAGGAGCCGATTATCGAGGCTATAAAGATAAAAAAAAACGAGAGCAACGTAGTTCATACATCCAGTTATTAGGCGGGCAAGGAGGTGTCGCAGAAAGGGAACGAATAAAGAAAAATTGAGGACAGCGAAAGCGACACTGGGGCATGGTCTTCTTACGCAGCCATATATATATATATATATATATATATATATATATATATATATATAAACGGAGGAGGGGGTGCGGCATCGATTATCGAGAGCAGGATAACAGCACCAACAAAAGAAAATGACACACCACGTGACACACTGAAGGCTTGCCACTCTCGCACCGGCCCCGTCCTGAACGAGAGAATGCGAGACCGTATATAGCGCTCGTGTCGGCGCTATAACGGTCATGGCGGCACCAGTTGACTTCTTTTACTTTTTTTTGGCTTCTTTCGGTGTCAGCGTTGGATCTCGGTCAAGGTGGCGAGCGGTAATTGGGTGGTGTAAGCGCCGCACGCATGCGCACAACGTGCCGGTTCATTAGGTATTTGTGTTTACTTATTTTTTTCGATCTGGCTTGGCGCGCGTGCAAAGGCATCGTCCCCACGCTAATCGACAGCCCATCGCGCACATCCATTTTGTTTATTTACTTAATTCTGAATGCTGCGATCTTTCTTTGAAAGATCACAGCAGGCTTGCTACAGATTACGATATATACAGGCTTGAATAAAGGAACAAGGTGCAGTAACACAAGAACAACGATGCTGTATAAAAAAGTATGAAAGCATAAAAAAAATCGCAGGCAAGACAATATAGCATAGTATACTAAAGTCTAAAGGAATGACTTTAGTTAGGTTATTTCAAAAATGTCATAACAAACACATGTCGTATCCAACACGCGTTTGACTGGCAGGAGAGATCAAGAAAAGAAATAATAAAAAATCCCAGCGCTCTCGCATTTGCGGAAAGTTCGTATGGCACATTTTTACGTAAAAGAAAACTGTGGCCAAACTTGACGCTTGAGATTTGTTGGTGGAGGCCGCCAGCCAATGGCGAAACGACTGTTCCGGCTTTGAGCTCAAAAACTGCGATAGAACGAGAAAGTTGCGTCGTACTTTAAACGTAAACGTTTCATACGTATAAGGGTGACTTAGTATTCAAACTTAGGATCGTTCCCTAGCATCAGCTTATATTAGCTCTCAGCCAAGTAAACCGTCTGGTCACGGTTACGCAAAGGTTCATATTCAAACCGACAGCAAGGGCCCATCCTGATGATGCGTCCAATACGTCACGATTCGGGAAAAGTACGCATAGAAAGAACGACGCGTCACGGATAACGCAGCACTTCTTCCGTATGTGGCCCTTCACCTCGTTTACAGGTCATGCACTCCTTGCCAGCGTGCGCTCTTTGCTGTAGATATACAGACTCCCTCTTTAAGCCTCATCACAGCGCTCGTGGCCGCCACGAGCCAAGACAAGACAGGAGGAACCCCGCTGGCGACACCAGCGCCCCCCTCTCCAACGCCACACCACCACATAAATCCTAAGCAGCGACTTTCTATATGATACAATCCAAGCCACACACACACACTTCATTGTTGCCAGAAGAACTAAGCAGAAGACAAGCAGACGACACGGAGAGTGTACGTATCCGTGAACGCGTAACAGGGATCACTTCTGCTCGCCCCGCTCAATCACACTTCGTCACAGTCGTAGCGGAGGCGTTACGCAACAAGTACCTCCATTTTCGTCGTTATTGCCTATTTGTTTCTCGTGCTTCCTTAAGCATCGCTCCCGCGACTTCGCGACGGCGGGGGAGACTCGTTGAGATGTACAAAACAAACAAATACGCACAAAAGTACCATACAAGATCGTAGCCAACGACATAGCCGTCTGTCAATCCAGCACACGACAATGCCACGCGTCGTCTGCTACACCGTCTTCCTGATTTCTCCCGCCATAGCGACAGCCGTGAATCATCGCACGTCAAAGGAAGCAGACGACGCAACGAGATAATCGAAAGCAGACGAAAAAAAAAAAAAAAAAAAAAAAAAAAAAAAAAAAAAAAAAAAAAAACAACAGTGCTGTGCCTCGATAAGGACGTCAGAATAAAGAAGCGAAAGAATGCGAGCTGTGGCGGCTGACGATGGGCCGCTGTCGTAACCTATTCGTTCTTATACGGAATCTCCCCTGCTTTCTTCTCAAACGGGTACGTTCCGATTTAGCCACCCCCTCCTGCGGGTACGATGAGGGTTTAAGGGGGGGGGGGGGGGGGGAGTCTTGTGTCTGTCGATCGGCGAGTGTATATATGTACGAGAGAAGACGAGGTCGCTGACTTTTTTCCCCCGCTAACACCGAAGCGACGAGAGCTTGAAACGAAGCCGGCAGCCGCGAAAGGGAAGGGGGGTGTTTTGGCCGAAGAGGGGTTAACGACCCCCCCCGAACGACTGGCCCGATCATGCTCCCCATCACCGCCCGCCCCCCCTTTTGCGTTCTCTCTCCCCCCTTCACCACCGTTACCCCCCTTCGTGGAGTTACCCCCCATGGTGCGGCGGCGGCTGTTGGCCGTCTGTATCGAAACGATAAACCAGACGCCGCCGCCGCTGTCGTCTGCTGCACAACAGAAGCAGACGGCAGCAGCCCTTGTGACCTAGATTCGCACTTGTCACCGAGGCGCTGCCATCGCACGCGGCGAACGTTCCACCGCTCGCTGCTATCACACTAGTGCAGTGACACTGGTTTCAATCGGAAAAAAAAAAGTGGTACATTTCTTACTGATGCTAGCTTTATAATGGACAAAATGAGTACGAAAAAAAAAAGGAGAGTTCGAGTGCTTAGTGTGCCGTAAAGTTTCACGAAATCCAGAACGTTTTCGTTATAACAGTTTTCATGTATAGGAATATCGACTGTGCTTTATGCCGTCCATTACACAATTGAAAAACATATGCGCTGGAATTCTTTAAGCGGGGTCTGCCGTAGATGCATTATAGTAGTGCGCATTTATGGCTTTACTAAATTATTATAAAACGGATGTGAAACATTCACATGCAGTGCCTTCATTATAGCAATATATACAGTACACTTACCGCTCAAACTTTACACTATATCTTTCAAGATTGATTACAGTTGTAGTGTATATTTAGTCTTGTTTGTAGCCCTATATACATGACGGATGATCCGTATGGTCTACTTTGCATCACTACAGATATTTATCCTCAATTTTAGCTCGTATTTCTCTCTCTCTCTCTTTTAATGCCGACCAATAACCTTCTTCTGGAACTCCCCCCACTGACTTTTAATAATAATCATAATCCATGTTTTACATCCCAAAACCACATCATCATGATATGATTACGAGAGACGCCGTAGTGGACGGCACCGGAAATTTCGACCCCCTCTGGTTCTTTATTGGACCACACGGGCCTCAAGCATTTTTGCTTCCTTCGAAATGCGGCCGCCGCGGCTGGGATTCGCTCCCGCGACCTTCGGGTCAGCCCTTTGGCTTTACCGACAGCATTAATACGCACAAGATGGCGCACTTCAGATGCTTCAGACGCCTTCACGAGACTGCCTAGACATCGAACACGACTGGGCGTGGTCAAGCGACAGTTTTTCGACGCATCTTTCGTGGGAAACCGAGCTCTTCGATAAGAACGCGCGTTTCCTTTTTGAGAGCACGGGCCCCGACTTCCGGCTCGGCTTGTCTTCGTTTAACTCCTTCCCGATAGCAGCAACGCTTATCTACTATAACCGAAAAAAAAAAATCAGAAAATGACGCGTTCAGACACGACCTTGCTGCGATTCGCTTCAGCGGGCATTTAGGCTTTCGACGAAAAAGGTCGCAGGTGCGAAGACCCCTTGCGGGAGACGGGTTGTTTCCGGTGCGACGTACAACATCCGGTTGGCTGCTTGCGAAAGGATGCGGAGATGATGGCGCCAAGGGAACGTCGCCCGCTGAGTGTTTATCATTAGGCCATTGTGTAAATAAATAGAAGAGCGAACAACACATGTGAACTAAGGCTTGATTGCTGGCAGTAATTACAAAAGAGCCCTTTAGCAGAACGATGAACTGGGCTAGTTGGTGGTGGTTCATGATTTCTTGTAGCGCTGCAGATGACGAGACGAGGACGATACAGGTTGTCCAATGGTGTCAGCGAACAGCGAATGGTGTAAGCGAACATTCTGCTAATGTTGGCACTGCAGCGAAGGCTACGGGGGCCGGGGCTCCCGTACAATCGTGTTACTCCGCTTGTAAGGCAGTTTGTAGGGGATTTCGAATCGTCCGTCGGTGTCCGCATTTATCCGCTCTCACTCCCTCTCCCATAGCAACAGGTGCGGGCGCGCGCGCTTATCCTCGCCCCTAGCAACCGGAGCAGGTGGTGCGGGCGGAGTAGCGGAGAGTGAGTGGAGAGGAGGAGCGCGCTCTGATGTGTGAGGGCGCTCGCATCGCGGGAGCTCCCGCGGAGCTCCCGCGTGTGTGGAGAGAGGGTAGGTGCAGTGCTTCGCCGCTCCTTCTCTCGCCGTTCGCTCTCTATCCTCCCTGCGCCCCACTCTCCCGTCCGCTCGCTCGCACGTATATATATATACATATATATATATATATATATAAGAAAGAAAAAAAAAGAAAAGAAAGGAAAAAGAAAAAAAAACGCGCTGCGCCGTGCCGACCGGGCTGCAGAAATTAGGCGCCTTTTCCTTCTTCGAACCACAACCACCATATATAAATGGAGTGAAGCGCGCGCGAAATGCATTCGCATTTCCTCACGATTCCCTTCGGGGAGGTGGGGGCATTTTTTTCTTGCTCGCAGCGTTAGCGCGCTTAGAGGAACATATACATGAAAAATGTTGATGCGAGAGATACATTTCGATTGTTCAATGCACATTTCAGTGTCCCATTTCGAATATATTTTTTTCTTGGCAAACTAGACGGCGACTATAATGCGGCCGCACACAGACCAAGAGACGCCATGGGCGGCATGATTACTAGGTACAGGCGTGCAGAAAAAGTGGCACTTTCTAAGAAATGCAGAGAAAAAAAATTATTGTAAAGTGAACAATAATTTTATTTTATCTAGGACTTCTGTTTACAATTTTTTACTTTCATAATAAATAATAAATAGAGCAGTATTTCCTTGTACCTGGAAATTCGAGACAATTATTCTTAAAATTGGGTACTATAGTTCATGGCGAGCGGGTAGCATCCGTTTCGATTCTGTAGCTCAATGCCAAGAAATGTTGTCACCTATAAGGTGACAACATTTTTTTTTTTAAATAATTGGTTGTTCCTGAGTAACCTGGCGCAACCAGTCTCAGGGGGATCAGCCGCAAATGGGGCGGTGCCTTCTTTATTAAGAAAGTAAATGACTTCTGAAAATAAATACGTTCGGAAATAAATATTTCAAGAAATAACACAGTAATGATTTCCCGTGTCAATCAAGAAACTCTGTGGACCACTTAAACGGAATATCCCAATGAATGAATGAATGTATGAATGGATGAATTAACGAACGAACGTCAACACGTCACTTCCGCCGCAACACCGGTAAGGTGTTTCCGGGAAGGGTGCTCAAAAGAGGGTGTATACGAGCCATGGCGGCTAAGAAATTGTGAAAGCAAAACCACTTTTGGCACCGTTGGTGCGTAGCGAACACCCACCCGTCCCGGTCTCGTCACACGTTGAAAGATCACGTTTGTTCTCGACACCACGCGCGGCAGCCGGCCCTTTTCACCTCTGCACCGCGACCCTCCTCGACTCACACATAAATATAACCCTTACCACCGCCGAAAGTACACATAAGAGGATATGCCGACACTGCCATCTATATCGAGCAGCTAGCGGTGTTGAGGAAAGGGTGAGAGAGTTGGACGACCTGCGATGCGCCTCACTGGGCATTTGGGCGCTTCACCAAAAAGAGGAAACGGCAAGGAAAGAAGGCGAGAGAGTGCGGGGTGTTGTACGCATGGAGAGTGCCGGTACAAAACTTCCGGCAGGACGCATATATCCGGATACAGAGGGAAGGGAGGGGAGGCACGCGGATTGAGGGGTGGGTGTGGGGGGGGGGGGGGGGGGGGTACGGATATACGGGGCGTACGACTTTATATACTACCGTACGATGACGGAGACGACACAGTGAGCCCGCCCAACCTCTGACACGACGCGACTGTCGCCTTCACCCCTCCCCCCTGTCCGCCCCCACCCCCCCGCCCCGCTTCAGCTCATTCACACCCTTCCGGAAAGACTCTATTTAGTAGAAAGCTACACTAGTAAAAGAAGAAAAGCGAAGCACGAATCAACGTCCACGTCAACCGTTTTCTATACTATATAAGGTGTACAGGGTGGCGTCAACTGTCGGTGGTGCGTGACACGGCGGTTTTCCTTGATTCGCAGGTTTGCCGCCTTTAATAGAGTCGAGGGGTGGATCGAAAGAGCTTCGGAAGTGGCGAATACGGGAGTATATACCACGACAGCACCGGTGTTACAGAATAAATATAGCACCAAATGTAAGCTCGCGTGTAGGGCGGTGGAGGGGGCGGGGGAATACTTAGAACCATCATAACAGGAAGAGTGTATCTTAATGTGACGTGGCGGGTCGTTCGAATCCAGGGAACATCCTTTGGAAGGCAATTTCGGACTGATAGGAAAATGCCTGGGACTGAATTCAGGCTGTCGCGGTTTTCGATCGTAAGCTAAGTTTTAGTGGGAACTCTGTCTCGGGAATCGACGCTAAATGTGGCTGCGTGCCCTAACTTCTAACTTATCACGAATTATTCAATGTCATATATATCATAGGAATCGCCTTTTGACTACAGGCTCTGATAACTTGAGAAACGTTCGCTGTACAACCTCAAGAGATGCTAAGTTAACTTGCTGAACGGCTCAATAAGGTATACCTTCAACACTGGTCAATGGCGTAACATACTTCAGTATGTAAAGTGTTACAGGTATAGCATATAGCTTGCTGATGAGGTTAGGCTTAGCGACGTTACGCCTTTTACCACGTCTGGCAGCTGGGCGTTCCTAATACCGGCATTACAAAAACACGGTAGACGATGAGTTGCTATAGCAAAGCACGAAGTGCCAGAAACTGAGCGCCTGCATTTTCGTGTTTTGCGCGTCTGTATACATTCTACATAGCACTATACCGTGTTTCGCAACGACGCTAGGCCTAACGACGTTAGACCTGTCACCACTGCTGGAAACAGAGCATCGGCTACACCGACATTGTCTCTATACACTCCGCAGCACTATGGGCATTTCGAAAATGCACTTAGGCCTAGCCAGGTTAGGCCTGGCTACGTTAGGCCTAACGACGTTCGGGCCTTTTGGCACTACTGAAAGCAGGGCCAGTCGATCGCATGCACTGACACAGTGAAACACGAATAGCAGGGGAAAGCTATAGAGGCTAGGAGTCCACAAAGCACGAAGTTCTACTGCATCTGCAGGCAATTCTGGAATTTTGCGCCTCTAGATGTATGCATTCAACACCACTACACCATTCGCAAAAACGTTTGGCCAAGCGACGTGCCCCGCCTCCGAACGACCGACGATAGACGCGCGCGCCCCTTACGAAAGTTGCCATAGAAATTCCCTTGAGCATTTCCATCGAATATTACGTTGCCCTCAGTTGAGCTGCTGTCGAGTGCAATTGACGTGTTTTCTTTCTCCGTGTTTTCTTAAAGGCCCCTAGCGTGCAGGATGTCATGTAAGTGTGACGGCAAATCGGAAAATTGCGTGTTGGGGAAAATGAAAAAAAAGAAAACGGTTTTGCTGGGATTGAATAACCGGGATGTGCACTTATATACATATATGTATATTGCTATGCCGTGAAACGAGCGTAGTGTTGAGGTCGAAGCGCACGTCTTGTGGTCGGCGAGTCGCACGAGGAGCACCAGCACTATAGACTCCATGCATGGAAATGGCCGATTTCTGGCCTGCCGCCATGCAAAGAACCATATAAAATGAGGGAGAGGGGTTGTCACGGTATGTGTGTGTGTGCGTGGGGAGGGGGTCACGCTTAGAGGCGGTAACGTCGATACGACAGGGACGGTGTCACGCTCACGGGAGGCGCAACGCTTATATAGTTAGGGAGGCGATTGAATCGCGGTAATCCGATAGGACAAGGTCTTTGGCGACCGCCACAACACGCGTAATCGTATGCGGGGATCGCTGTATGGGAAAGTCTACGCGGAAAGTGGCACTCTGTAATCGTATGCGTTATACCTTAAGAAATAATCCCGCGTAATACGCGCTTCGTTCACGGTTCGACCTCATTCAGGCAACACGCATGGAAACTATGGAAGAAAAATAAGAGGAACACAGAAACGGAATCACAAAAAAACCGCCAGGCCTGCGCGGAACGCGCAGCACAGTCACAGCGAAAGCTGGGAGAGCGGCCTTTCTGAACCTTTTTTTAAACACTCTTGCATGGGGCAACTACTACAAGGCCACTTGCATGGTACCCACTACGCCATAAATCATCATAATTTTTGTGTAGTGGGGAAGTGTCTACTATGCCATTATTCGTCATTCTGCGGAAGAGGGTGGTACCCGCTACACTCTTGTGACGCAATATGTGCACTTTGTTGATGCTGTGGCTGACGACGATGAAGAATTATGCCCCAGGCTTTTGTAATGGGTTGGAGCATTGATCAACCCACTCGTTACGCAATTCGCAATGCGTGACGCCTGGTTCTTACTTTAGGGGCTCTAAAACGCTTTATAACACACATTAACGCGATTCGTTACCCGACATGAAGCTTGCATAGGGTCAGTTTGCACCGCAGTTTCAAGCAGCGGGGTGGCTCAGCGGTAGAGTGCTGGGCTGCCACGCAGAGGACCCGGGTTCGATTCCCGTTCTGTCAAAAATGTTTTTTTTATTTAGTTTTTTTCTTATTTCGTGCGATATTGGTTACGGACCCCGGCGGCGGCGGCGGACAACTACGGCGCAGAAACGACCCTTGTTGTGATCCCATAACAGCTTTCGCTGTAAAACAACACAGAAACAGAATGTTGCCAAGCTGGTTCACTTTCGAATGCAATGTCACGTATAGCGTCGCAGAGCAGGCAGAGCATGGGGCAGTCTGCGTGATAACTGACGCATATATGCGTGCAGCGTGATCCGCACTCCGAACGACCGAAAAAACGCGCGCGATTCTGACGTGGCGGGTACACAGCGAGGGTGATCTGATATATCCACCCCTCCCCTCCCCCTCCCCCCCTTCGAAAAAAATTTCTGGCTACGCCCCAGACCGAGTCGCGTGCCGATGTGGGACGCTATTGTCGACCATGCGCAGCAGGGCAGACTTCAAGTGGATGCCCCCGCAATCGCGTACACAAGTGCCCTTGGAAGCAAAGAAAAAACAGCGCCTCCATGTCGTTACTTTGCCGTTTTTGTTTTGCCGAGTCCTATATCTCTTCGTGCAGGAGCACTCGAGCAACCTTTTAAGCGCTGCCCGTGAGCAGGACAGCGGAGGCACGGACAATCGAGGCTGCAGCCTTAAAACCCGAGGCTGCGTTTTAACTGCTCACGTCATTACAAATACTCAAAGCGTCGGGGGGGGGGGGGGGGCATGACCGGAAGTGGTCGCGACGCGCAATTGCACGACCGGAAGTCACGCGATGCCACTATACTGGGAGGAGCGTCCCTCAAATGGCGCTCGCCAGAAGCGCTGCATGCGAATACTATATGTATAAAGAAAAGAACATTTGCGGAGTTCAACGTTCCGAAAAAAAGCTTGCATGTGGCTGCCTGCCGTACATGCAGTAAGCGTCAGACTTGCCTCTCTAGCATCGCATTGCGAAAATGCAATGTCAGCTGTGCAGCCCTCAAATCAGCGATTTAAAATTAGGTAACAACGGCGTGTGGAAGATAAAATCAATGTTTAATGAAAACAATTTATAGCTTGGTAATGTTAACACAGGAAATGGTTCCGCCTCTTCTTTCGCTTCTTCTGGTCGGGTACCTATTGTAGAGCTTAATCCACATTATTTATTTATTTATTTATTTATTTATTTATTTATTTATTTATTTATTTATTTATATTTGCAGGTACTGTCGGCCGATTGGGCCGTCACAGGGGTGGAGTACAAATCTGACACAAAGCCCGCCGTTGCTTACATAAAGTAGCAATGCATAGCTAATACATACAATTAGAAATCATGACGTGCCATTAAACAGAAGTACCATACAAAACAACGTGTATATATATATATTTATATATATATACGCGTGACGATTCTGCATTGTACTTGTTTTACCAAGTGTGTACCAGGCTTTCGTATTCAAGTGTTACAGAGAGTGTAACATGCTGCCGAGCTTTCTTTCTTTCTTTCCGGTAGAAAACAGCGCTACAAGACGGCACAAAGAAAGGACACAAACCACTCAGTCCTGTAACGCTGTTTTCTACTGTAAATCATGAACCAACCAGCCCAAATGCGTACCGTACTTCTTTCTTTCTTTCTTTCTTTCTTTCTTTCTTTCTTTCTTTCTTTCTTTCTTTCTTTCGTTCGTTCGTTCGTTCGTTCTTTTTGGCACGTAAAACCCACGATCTTAGAGCACTTTTTCGTCAGTAATCCCACACGTACTGTTCCTTGTAACGGCTGGCCCCCTCCAGCCTCATAACACCGGGCAGAGATTGAACCGCACTGTGCGCGTGAGGTGAGGGGGGTATTGCTCGAAAGTGGCAGGCTGCAGGGTAGGCATCTATAAGCGTGGGAGTGGAGCGGAAGGACACACACACGCGCGGTGTGACACATGCGCTGACTCAGCCCACCACCGCGCACCTCTGCCTCTGCCGCCGAGGCAGCCAGCCCCGATAATAATTGCTGCTGCGGGGAAGCAAGGCGCGTTGGCCACGCACCGTTTGCTCTGCCGCTGCAATGCTGCTGGGGCAACAACGAATACGTGTACGTGTGCGTATGGCAGGTTGAGGCTAAGGAAACGCAGTCACCACGCTGTGCTGCAGATTGTATATATATATATGCAGGTTCGGTCACTGCCGCTGGCAAGTTACCTTTCCGTCCACTTTAGCTTCTTTAACATTTACATCATAATTACTACAAATAACATCACCTCTACTTTCCTTGGCATTATAGTTGTCATTAATATTGTGTCTAACAAGTTGCTGAGAGTTTAGGTTGCCGAGAGCTAAGAGTATGGACGCGAGAGATCGGCGAGCGTGACACACATTTATCTCTCTGCACGCAACAGTTCTTCTTCCGGCGGAGCTCTTCACGTTCGAGGGAGACACGTCACCGAGGCACGACCACGGTGGTCGTCTGAATATTGAAATACATAAATAGAAAGAAAGAAAGAAAGAAAGAAAGAAAGAAAGAAAGAAAGAAAGAAAGAAAGAAAGAAAGAAAAAATGGGCCAGGCGGCAAGGCACAATGACAAGACGGGGAAGCGCCGAACGGTGAGGAATTGAAGTGAGTAGATGGATGAAAGGAAGGAAGGAGAAGAGAAGAGAGACATAGAGGGATGAAGCGGCTTTTGCCCCGACGGTGGTGGTGGTTGTCGGGTCGCAACGACTGTCGAGGAACACCAAAGTGCCTACGCTCAGCGTGGAGTGAGGGAGGAAGTGCGTGACCGGGTGGGAAGAGCGTTCGTTCTTTCAAAGCAACGTAGGTGCACACACCGTGCCGCCGCACACGCCGGAGCTGTTGTCCCGAGCGGGTCCACGAAGTGAGTAGTTTTGGAAGGGGGGGGGGGGAGTGGGGGGGGAGGAGGCACGATAACGAAAATCCCACCGGAGTGGAGCGGAAACAGCTTTCACTCGACGGGGGCTTCCATATTGCTCCTTTTTTCTTTTTTTTTTTTAACCCACATTCTCCTAACGGGTTTTTATATGGCCACGTCCGATTTTTTTATCGGACTCCGAAGCCTGTTTGGAGTTCGGTAGTCCACCGCGGTGGAGCAGTGGAATGCCCAAGGGACCCCTGTGAGCATGGGCGTCGGCAGGGGGGGGTGCAAAAGGGGCACTTGCTCCCCTCAGGCCACCTCAGCACTTGCCCCCCCGCACAAGCCAAACCAGCACCCCCCTCTTCACCCCACCGCAATGAAACACAGGTTTGCACCCCCCAAGACGAAATCCTGCCGACGACGATGCCTGTGAGTTTCTTCGCAAATGAGTTCAGCGGAATGCCGCAAGGTGGCAGAAGGGTTACGAAATGGTTAGAGTTACTGTATATGCTACCTTTAGGTAGCATCTACATACATGCTACCTAAATGTAGCATATACAGTAACTCTAGAAATGGTTGATTGACAAGCACACGTTTGTAGCACGAAGCCACAAGGAAATCTATACGGATTTACGGAAAGAAAACTTCCCAGCTGAAACAAAGTTCGTCCTGGTTAAGGTATCGAACCCGGCACCAACGCTTCTCCGGGGCCGGTCGCCGTGCCACTTGAGATAACCAGGATGCTCCAAGTGAGTGCGAGGGCGAATTTGGCCAACAACCATGGGCGTCCGCAGGGGGTGCAAAGGGGGGGGGGGGCCGCTGCCCCCCCCTGATTCAGATATTTTTCTATGCAGTAGCAATAAGCTACACACCTTGGTTAGCACAATGAGGTCCTGGCTTTCAGTATTGCCATTCAATTTCCAACATTTCATGTCATTGACTAATCTTGCCTGTCATGTCACGGCAAGTGAAAGAAACGCTACCAGAGCTGGATGCCACTCCCCCCCCTCCCCCCTCCCCCCTTGCGGATGCACCCCCCTGCAAAAAGTTCTGCGGACGCCCTTGCCAACAACTCGAAGAATATGGACGCGGAATACTGCAAATGATTTCTGCGGAGAAGGTGAACTTTCGCTCCGCGATTATACGGCGGCTCGATCGAGCATGAGAAGAAAAAAAAAAAAAGAAAAAAAACAACATCGCCGACTCGGTCGACGTCGAAATAATGAGAGAGGTTAAACGGCAAAAAACGACGGATCGAGGTGGGAAGCGAAGTGGGGGGCAAAGCGGAACGTTGCGTCGACGGCAAGCGTGCCGACTACATAGTCAACGACCTTGCTGCAGACGCGGCCGGTCCGGGCCTCCTGGGGGTCATACCGCGTTCACTCGCGCACTACTTGCGCGCCACTCGCCTAACACACCGCTCCACATTGCGAGGTCTCCCAGGCACGTCAGAATTTAGGCTCGCCTCGTCACAGAACGTTCGGAAAGCTTTGAAGGTCGAGATTTTGTAGGGGAAAATAAAACTGAAAGGTACATTTCGCGGCGAATTTTATTAAGACTGTCGTTTAATAATGCAGTGTTGGTTTACCTAGAAGGATACCTACCTACTGCATCATTTAGAACAACGTGTGGCGCGAGGTACTTACCTCGCAGGAAGAAATAAACGGAGACGGGAAGGGCGCTAGAAATTGATGTCGTGGTATGTGACGCATCTCTATTTAGTGAGGCAAGTGCATTGTTGTGCAGGTATATTGCTTTAGTAGATTGTTAAGGAAGCTTATAACCAGGGATTACAGCCAACGTTATGCACGCTGCTATTATACGCGAAAATACGGTGGACCTCACAAAATATATACACTACATTTTTTTAAAATATCAATTAACGTTCTAGCGCACACTTAATCTTGGTTATTGTTTTGTGGGACAGCTGGTATTCCCTTGTTTACTAAACGTAATAACCAATATGGGGAGATTTCATGACGAGAAGCGCGCGAACCCACAGCTGATTCTACTACACGGGTAAATCCGGTCGCTATCGCTGTAAACATATAAGAAGAGGAAACGGTGCGGCCACTGCACGGGTATATGCGGTACACGTTGGTAGGCACCGCAGTTAGAGGGCGAGGGAGACATGTGAACGAAGGTTATGCGTGATCTCTCTCGAGTGCCGTTGTACGGCGCTTTCGGCCACGGACGTACTACTTAAAACCGCCGGCAGGTTCATAGATGGAGCAAGAAGAGGCGAGGAGGACAGAGATTGAGGGAGAGAGTGTGCTTGATGAGAGGGAGAGAGTGTCGTTAGAAGAAGCAAGAAAAGGCCAGGCAGGCGCACCGGACCTTGCGTTGCATGCAGACAGCGTGGCGCTTGCCAGCTTTTCCAGTTGGAGATAGGGAAAGGGAAGATGAAAGAACCGCAGAGAACAGACGACCGCGGCCATTAAGAGCAGACGACGCGCGCACTACACTGCAGACGGCGGACAGACGATGGAAGAAAGGCAATGCCTTCTGCTCCTCCGGTCGTCTGCTAGGTGCTTGAAGTGTTTGTCTTGTTTTAAGGCTTAGCTGTAACACGCATTAGCGGCGGCGGCGGCCGCCTTTACGCCCTGTGATCATCTTTCCTGCCTTGTTCTTGCAGGAGGGAAAGACGATGCTGAGGCATCTGCGTGCATTCCGACTGCGTGGGAATAAATAGTCGAGGTTGGATCACTGCAGCATTGCGTCATCTCTCCTGCAGTCATGTGTGTTGGGCTGCACACAAACTTCTCGTAGACTATATAGTTAAGATATTAGCTTGGACGCACGTGGTTCCTATATGAAACCTCTTTCTGACAACGTTTGGGTTCTAGATAAAACAACTCCATAAAAAGTAATGCAGAGAAACTGGATACTCCCGACAGACCTCCCCCCCTCCCACACACACACACACACGTAGTCTGCGCGTATATGCTTTGGGTCCTTTATTCACACTGAAAAAGTGACATGTGCATAAACCACTAGCATATCTTACCCTTGTGGTTGTATTCGCAATGCCCACGAACTATAGGTGGCGCGCTGTACGATTCAAGATGGCGCCCGATGGAGGGTCAATCCGTTTGTTAGCATAGGAACAGATAGGACGTGCGTACGTACGGCCCCGGTAAACATTCACCGGATGAAGTCATGAGCTGCACTGAAATGGATATGAGACCGAAATGCTTTCTCAAACCATAGAAGCTCGCCACCTAATTATTTGCCGCGGTGTGAAAGGTTATATTTCAGCTCCGTTACCGTGCATAAGCGATGCTGTGCGAAATCCTGTGCGTGCTGCAGTAAACTTCATTAACTAGAATTGACGTATGACCTGAACGGCACTCCGAGATATTGTGTACCGAGCCTGCCTGACGGATTTGCCGCAGTGATAGGCCGCTAGGCGAGTAGCGTCAGCGCTGCTGCACGGAACCGAATGTTTAACGTGGCGATGGTTCGCAAACATACGCCGTCGTCATTACTTGCGCTGTCAGGAACGCGGAGTTGCTTCTTCAACGGAACACAAGCATTTAACATCCTATTTAGTAGCGCTTGTATCACAGCCATGCTCAGACTCAAGCCGTGCGCAATTCACTGCACTCGGATGCCGCAGGTTCGATCAGCACGATCGAAACATATGAATATCGAAAAGAACACGCACGTATGCTTTTCGCAATGACGAATTCTTCGACGTTGCGAAAATGTGTCGAACAACTATGCCGATCGGAATGTACCGGTGAAGTACAGGAGAAGTGAGCCGATAGGCGTGGCCGTGACTGCACGTTTAATCGCTCTAACCACTTCGCTTCCCTGTTCCGAACTCGAGTGTTTTGGCGGAATGCGGCGCTCGATAATATCCACAATAATTGCGCTACGTGCATATGTACAAGAAAAACTATGTTTTTATTTTGATCTCGCTGAAGGATACTATGCATTAAATACAATCAAAGTGACTTACGAGCGTGAAAAAACATTAGCGCGCGAGGGGACGTGAAGTGCAACTCGCTCCTCGTGAGTTAGCAGCTGATCGTTCATCGTCGCTGTCACACTCCTTCTCTCTCTCACACACACACACACACACACACATGCTTTCACAGCCTTCTCCGTCCAGTGAAAAATACTCGTCGTCAAGGTGGTTCCTCTTAACATCATTGCTGAAAGGAATCTGAGGAATTTTCTCCGCCGAACGACTTCGATTAGTCCTCGTTACAACGTTATCTGGGCGCGCAGAACCGGCAGAACTTCTTGCTCTCACACCGGTCAACAAACAAATCGCTTGCAGAGTGCTGCCATCTATCAACAAGAGTACAAAAACAAGCGGCGCAGCGCTGGCCAATTTGAGATTACTCAGTTATACATCGCTAGCTCGCGCGACTTCCCGCCTACAATGTTATAAATTCATGCACTACAAGAGCACTGACGAATGCTATATGCAAGTAAAACAAGGTGAGTTTCAACTGAGAAGGTCAGACGACAGCGTTTAACTAACCTACGTGGCTACACAAAACCTCGCAAAGCTGATATTTGTACGATTATTTGTACGATGTGGGTCATCGTTGGACGCTCTAGTTGGCACGTATTTCACGAAAACTTCGCGTCTCGCGAGAACGAGTCAGATTTATCGTGTCACGGAGGGCCCGGTTTGTTCACTGAAGCAGGAAACATGCAAATTCGTAGTGTTTCTTTCTTGCTAACACAGCCGAACAAGTGCGCGACTGCGTAGGGCTGCCATGGTGTCGTCTACTGATCATCCATGAGAGGACGCTCCTAAATTCCGCTAGGGGCGCGACAGTCTATGGGCATTGCAAATAGACACAAACTACGCCTCCCGCTTTCACCTATTCAAGCTTATAGTATATAGCAATGATTGCAGACGATTTCTCGTGGACTATCTGTGCCTTCTCGATTTATCCCTCGTAGAGATAAACGCAGACAATCTAAGCCCTACTAAGACGAGTCTGTGTTCGCCTTCCTTTACACTTAATTGTATCGTTTCAAGAACAAAATCGGCACAGGCGCACACAGGCAGCAGAAGCCGTATGTTTATCATTCTCCCGTTGGATGGAGTACGATCAAAGCAAAGGGCGTGGTCACAATTTTTTTTTCCATGGAGGGTCCGACGCCCCTTTATGCATGTATGTGCGTGCCTTTGTGTGTATGCACACAAATGTAAAAAATTCAGAGGTAGGGAGGTTAAACCCCTAAGCCACCCCCCTGGGCTACGCCAATGACCAATAGAGTGTCGCCCGGGAAGGCGGGGGGGTTCAGGCGGAATTTATGCTCGCAAGAAATTGGGAAGCTAGCAGATGTACATAAACTCTATTGTGGGGGTTACACGGCAAATCTAGAACGAAATGCAGCAGGTAATTGGTAGCGATAAGGTATGCGGCAACACACACACACGCACGCACGCACACACACATACACGGATCCCAGTAGCACACACAAGCCGCTCAGCGGTCCAGTTTCCTGACCCAGCCCCACCCCCCGCGCCAGCGCCGACGACCTAACGTTTTTTCGTCTCCCAGCGCCGCGCATCTCCCAGGTCATTGCACCCTCCCCACGAAGAGAAACCCGAAGGAAGAAGGGGCTACGCAGCGCTGGCGAAGATGGTGCGCAGTTATACGCAATTACGGCACTAGAGCCAAAGAGAAGAAGAAGGGGGGGGAATGTATAAGCAGGGTGAGTCGTCACATCAACAAACAACCAAGAACAGCAGCAGCAGCAGCATCACGCAAAACGATGCAACGGGGTGGGGTGGGAGGGGGAGGGAGGGAGTTCCCCGATCCTCTCCTGCACCGACGAAGCTCGTATCTACAACACTCGCAAAACCTTTCGCCGTCGTCTTAAATAGCTCCGCAGCAAGTCGTCTAGGAGACGTACGCATTGGCGCACCAGCTACGTATAGTATACAGCTACAGCCAAGCCGAAGCCAAGAGAGGGCAACTATGCCGTCGGCCTGCCTGGAAGCGTAAAAAAAGAAAGAAAAAAGGCGAATGCAATACAGCGAGCCAACACACAGTGGACGACTGACAGCAGCGAGCGCTCGCTGCTGCCCGGCCTTTCCCCCACTAATGAGGCGCTAATTTCGACGAGAGGTGGAGCTGGAGCGGGAAAAACAGGGGAGAGGGGGTCGTGATGCTTGCGTAGTCGCCATCAAAAGCACAAGACGCTTGCATGCGTTGTTAAGCAGTGCGGCGAGCCGGAAGTAGCAACCGCAATGTGGCTTTTTTTATTTTTTATTTTTATTGTGTTTGCGGTAACCTTCACTTGTGTCCAAGGCTCAGCGTTTACGTACTTACGACAGTCGGGGATTTAATCACCCGGGCTTGATTCTGTACGCTTATTCTGCTTCTTTTGTTGTTGCTTTTTCGTCTTTTGTCCTGATACCATTTCTCTTCGTCTCAGTTTAGGCACCACATTAAATGTACGGCAAGTCCTGCATGTCAAAGGGACAGCTGAGAGGTCCGGTTTTAGTTAAACGCTTTCCCCTTTCCGTAACAGCTTGTCTTTTTGTTCACTTCGACGGCGCGTACATCAACGGGAGTGGCGAACATATTTCCCTCCCGCCTTCATACTCAGCGTTTACAACCTAAAAGTAAATACAAGCGCCGTCTCCAGAATTGCGGCCCGCCTGCCATTCATGTACGCGCAAGAAAGTCGCGCTTTTCCGCTGTCTCCGTTAGTACTTTTTTACAGCCAATGTCAACACTACACGCATTATTAATTAAAAGTTCGGCGTCCCTGCGCAAAATATTGCGTTTCCTCGAGCAATGATGTCGGAATCTTTGCCGAAAATCGCCAGGAATTTCTATTTTTCGACCGAAAACCAGCGACAGAAACATGTCCGTAAAGGAAATTACCTACCTGAAATACGCGTAATTGGCTTGACGTAACAAATATGAGCACAGCGGGCGTCTATACAAATTCTTTAAGCGTGGATGCGCGACAACTGTGCACGGAGCTCAAATTTATTCTTAGGTGGTAACCGACTATGGTTCTCTGGACTTAAACATAGTAGAATAACTAATAAACGACTCTACGCTTGATTGCAATATCTCGTAGAAATAGTTCAGTTTCTTGAGTGTCGTGCAGTGCTATACGCATATTCTGGGTGTATACCTGTAGCGCACTGTGTGTGCCGCTTCGTTCTTCAGCACATCCATCTTGAATAACATGGTAGGCGTGGACACGGCTACCATGCTACTCTTCAGCGCTGATTAACACACTTGCTCTCTTTCCACAACTGCACAACACCGAACAGTCGGGCGTTAATAAACAACCGTCCATTGCGAATATGAGGAGCGCGAAGCAGTGAAGTGCGGAAATACAGGCAAAAGAGGCCGTCCGCACATCACAAATCGAAAAAAAAAAAAACGCGCCTTGCAAGAGTAGCGGGCAAGTAAAGGCCTCACCACATGCACGTACGCGTTGCAGGACGTCAGCGCATGGGTTGTTGACTCGGCGTCGCGCCCTCTCCCTATGGAGAGAGGGCGCGCAGCTTCGTGTAGCGGCTCGCCCTCTCCCTCCATAGGGAGAGCGCGTGGGGACGAGTCTACACGCCATGCGCTGCAACGCGTACGCGTGATTAGGCCTTAAAGGCCTGACCACAGGTACAGTCGCGCTCAATAAAAGTTGCAACACGCTGTCTGTGCTCAAAACTGCACCAACACTGCAAAGCGCGGCACCTACATAGAAAAATATTGGTGAATTAAACTCTCTCAGTTAGCGGTACTTTCTGAACCAATTTAACGTTTGTAGGTGTCATTGTTCAGGCTTGGGGTCACTTTAACCACAGCCGGCGTGTTGCAACTCATATTGAGCGCGAATGTACGCGTTGCAGCGTGTCAGTGCGCGGCTTTATGACGCGCTCGCACCCCTCCCTATTTAGAGAGAGGGTGCGCGGCTACGCGAAGCTGCACGCCCTCTTTCTCCACCGGGAGAGGGCGCGAAGCCGCGTCAAAAAGCCACGCGCTGACACGCTGCAACGCATACACTCTTAAAAAAAAAGGTTGTAGTACTTACTAACTTCGTTTTACTAACTACTTGTCACATATGTTACAACCCTGTTAGTAATAGAAGTTAGTAACGGGAAGGTTAGTAATCGTTACTACCCTCGTCTTTACAAACTCAGTTAGTAGCGGTTACTAGTCGTCTCGTTTCTAACTAGTAAAACATAGGTAGTAACGGTTACTACCCCAGAAAAAAAAAGTAACTGCAATCATGTCGCCTCATTAGTCACCCGTTTTTATAACGGTCAAATTCGCGAGCATGATCATTACAATATATCAATGGGTAATTATGCATATAATGTCGTGAAGGAGAACAGTACACATACACAACCACTAGACTACGCGACTCGTGTAATTCGTAAGTGGTTCCAGGAGTATTTATAGCCCTACCTTTGGAGAACACAGCTGGTGCCGTTGAGCAGCTAGGCTTTACGATGAATAATTTAAGGTACGCGCGCCTATATTTATATAGCGTACCATTGGATTAGGTGTGCGAGGTAACACAGCGTAGAACTTTTAATCAAGCATATGAAGACAAACAATATGTTATCTCTATTTTGCATAATACCGCCTCAACATGGCTTAATAATCAAGAGCCAAGACGAGGTACTAAGCTTACTAATATCGCCTCAGCGAATTTGACTGGGTCCCCCCCCCCCCCCCCCCCCGTGCTAGTAAATAGGCTGCAAAAAGCTCGTAATAATTACTTCTAAGGTTCGTTTAGCAAGTTCGTTAAACAGGTGCATGGCATAAAGTTAGTAACTGTACGCAAGAGGTAGTAACCGTTGCAACCTATAAGTGTCTGCTAACTTAGGTAGTAAAAAGGCAGGAAAAAGTTAGTAATGGCCCAAGAAAGTTAGTAACAGCCGCTGTTACTAACTTTTTGCTCATGGTTACAAGCTTTTTACTAACTTTTTTTTAAGAGTGTACGAGTGGTCAGGCCTTTAAGGCAATGGATGTTCACGACGTCGTCTTCAGGCCCATAGACGTGAGCAGGGTTCCCCTTTAGGATGGGGGTTGGGGACGGGAGCTCTACCCGCCCCCCCTCTCTTCCATACCCCCTCCCCAGGGCCCTAACGATCAGAATATGGAGCAAGGACAAGGTATTCGAAGATGCGACCGCCACCCCCTCTTCCACCTCCCCCCCCCCCCCTCGCTCATTGTTCAGGCATACAACCACGCAATGTATTACAACATTTCCACTCTGACTTGTCGATCACGTGTGTGGGCCGGATGCTACCTTTTTGTTTTGTTTGTTTGTTTGTTTTTGCTACAATCGTGTTGCACGATGTCCTCTCCCCAATTCTTCCTTCGAGACAATTCGATACGCCAGTACAGCGAGCGTGCCGGGTGGCATTCACACTTAGCACGGGCCAGTGGTTAATTCGATTCGCCACGCCATCTGCAAGCGTGTACGACGTAATCTGGCTCGAGAGAATTCGAGCCGCAGTCGAGTCGGGTCGCATTCACATCGCGTAACGCAACGAATCGCTTCACAGAACGAGCATATAAGAAGGTGCACTACAGCGCATACGTAAGTGCTGGAACTGGCCACTGTGTTCATGTATTTTCATGAGGCGCGCCAACAGCCTCGCGAGCGCCGGCCGCGTCTTGGCCTACACACCTTATAAGATCAGTGAGGGTCGACCGCTACGTACCGTTCGTCTTATTTACGACTCCATTTGTAACACCGACCCCTCCAAGACAAGCAACGGACTCCCCCGGAAGGAGGAGGCGTAGTTGGATCGGAAGAACGCAAACGAGCCGAGACAAGCCCGATCCGTTCTCGGAAGCTGCAACTACACGGGTGTCGTGCAGTAAGAGGAAAGCTTTCTGGCTTCAAAACGGCTCCGTGACTGCTTGGCCCTCATATTGTTTTATCGGTATTCGACGAAAAAAAAAAAAAGCGTTTGTAAGCGCGACAATTCGCAGTGATCTAAGCGCTCAATAGGAGTTGCAACATGCTGGCCGTGGTTGAAGGGGCCCACAGCTCGTTAAATTGGTTTAGAGAATGCCAGTAACTGAAAGCGTGATCAACAATGTTTGCTATGTTGGCGCCGCTTTGCAGTGTTGGCGCCACAATGAGCACGGACAACATGTTCCAACTCATATTGGGCGCGACTGCACGTACGCAGGTACATTTAGCTTTCACGCGTTTAGAAAAAAGAGAACGATAATTGCTTGGTATACTGACAAACACGAACCCGAAATAACGTCACAGGAACGTCTCCAATAACGAGCACATGTACTAATTACAGGTAATTACATAAACTAAGACCGCGATAAATAAAAAAATTAACATATAGAGCGAGCCGTGTCGTCTCCGCCTTTTGTCTTTCTGCACATGTGCTCTCCTTGGGCTCTTAGTTCAAGCAATGCAATTCAACCAAGTAAGGGAGTCAATTCTTATTAATTAGGCGAATCCATGTGTGCTTACTACCTTAACTTTCCCACGGTATAGCTCAGCGAACGTAGCGCCAGTAAGTATCCTAGCGTTTCCCACAGGAAACTATCGCTCGCACCAACCTCTCTGCGTGTAAGCTCTCTTCGTAATGCACGCAAGTTTACAAGACCGGACTGTGTGCACAGAGTCAACTCCATCCCTGCGAGAACATTTATATAGGCAACGCTAGAAGGCTAGAAGGGAGGGGCGAAGGGGCAGTGGAGGAGGGGTTACTTAATGGCCGCCTATATATGTACCTCTATATATCTGCGGCGGGCATGCTCAAGATGCTGCCGCCGCTACGGTTCCCGGAAGCGAATAAGCAGTCGCTCTTCTCGCCGAGAGGCAATCACGAGGTCAAGCCACACGTCACTACCGGCGCAGGAGCGCCGTAACTCTTGCGGGGGGGAATCCGGAAGAAGCATGAACACCCCCCCCCCCCCCCCCTTCCTGTTCCACCTCCTCTTAGTGTTATCCAGGGTTTATTGGATTAACGATGGAGGGTGTACCGGGATACCAAGAAGCAAAAGGCCCCACCTAGAGAGTCCTATATAGTATGTATACATACACAACATAGGAGAGGGGGTGGGGAGGTCATTCCTGGATCACGTGACACTGCTTCCCTCTCCCTCTCCCTTCCCGCGCTCTCCTCCTAAGTGTCGGCCGAGTTTCGAAACCAGCTGATAGATAGGCGCGCGAATTGGTGTGGACCACCCCCTACACGGAGTGTGCCGCTTTCTTAACGTTTCTCAGCCTCTGAGTATGTGCTGCCGTAGACAGACAGCCTCCGCTTGAAAGTTTGCGTACATAGTTTGCGTCCAGGCGTTGTTGCCGTAGACTTGTTGGTATGGAGCTTCGATTACTGCGAATCTATGGACTACAATAGGGATGCTAAAGCAGTACGGGTAAATACAACGCGACTCACCTGGCCCGCTGTGTCGCAGAGCTGCAGGCGTATGGGCTGGTTGTCCACTGTCACCACCACTGGTAAAAAAAAAAAAAAAAAAAAAAAGAGAAAAGTGAGTGTGTATATATAAGTTCATAGAGTTTCTGAACACGTAGAACGAAACCAAAACAATGGGCTCTGAGCAGCAAGTCTTAATGCTTGAAGGGACACTGAAGGTGAATCACATTTAATAGAAAAATGCCTTCGTTGCATAAAACAGGCTGGTGATAATCATAATGAAAGAAAGACAATATATAACTATTTCGTATTAGCATATTAACCATTCACAACACCAAAGGTACCGATCTTGTCTCAATAATACGTCTGGTAAGGCAGGAAACGCGCGAAAGAAAACAGAAATACAGGTGGCAACGCCATGTTGAAATTCCCACGGCTACTTGCCATGAATTCATAGATTTTGTCGGTGCCTCCTAGACCCTATACATAATAATTTATGCACTATAACTAATCATGCAATATCTCCGCAGCGAGCCAGATCACCTGGCAAATTTTTTTTGTTCACTTAATTCGGCTAGAGCAAGGAAGAAAAAGAAAAGCCGAACATTGTGACGTCACAGTGAAATTCACGAACGAGATTTTTACTTTCATGTTATTTTCTAATAAAGCACTTGATTTGGTGAAATTAGAGCTTTTGTTGGCTGATTTATTAGTGTGAGTAATTTTTGTTTTCACGTTAGTAATACGCATCCACTTTAGAGAAGGCACATACTGTTTACGAATACACCTCATCGATAAGTGCAATAGTGTAAAAACACCGTAGACGTATTCCTCATTTCTATTAGTTGATAAGATAAGCAAAACAGTGGTTAAATATCTATATGGTGGATTCCATTAATTTAGTGAAACCAAGACTGGTAGCGTTGGGGGAGCAATACTAAGCAATACTAAGCGTTGGGGGGAGCAATACTCATAAACTGCGCACGCACGCACGCGTGCACACACACACGCACACAGACACACACGCAAACACACACACACACAAACACGCACCATGCACACACACACACAGACACACACGCAAACACACACACACAAACACGCACCACACACAAACACACACGCACTACACACGCGCACATACCACACACAAACATGCACACACATACGCAAACACACACACACACAAACAGGCACCACACACACACACAAACACACACCACACAAACACACACACGCACCACACACGCGCACACCACACACACACACACACACACACACACACACACACACACACACACACACACACACAAACACACACACACACACACACACACACACACACACACACACACACACACACACACACACACACACACACACACACACACACACACAAGCCAATAAAAAAGTCGCACGAAC
>JALIZH010024482.1:0-52017 GCA_030522465.1 Rhipicephalus appendiculatus
CCTCCATTGAAATGTGACTGCCACGGCCGGGATCGAAAACGCGACCTTCGGGTCAGCAGCCGAGCACCATAACCACTGCTCCACTACGGTGGACCAACATTTTTAAGTGACCATACTTAGCATTTCACGTGGAGCTTGATTATGTTCGTACCTACTTGTTCTCCTCAAGGGGTATATTCCACTTGGCAGATCATATTCTCGGCTGCACCGAACAAAGTCATATCGGCGTCTGGGAGATTCTGCCTGATAAGAGATCCTTATAACATGCCTTTGGGCGGGATGTATGCTGTAAACAGTTTCAACAAAAAACACTGAATATGACAAAAAAAATTATTTGTGCTGTCTACGTAGCTTCAAACAGTCTGGCTTCGACAGTTGCATCACATCTATACCGATTCAGCTTTTCTAACCACAATCACACGTTGCTTACACCCTAGAACAGAACAAGAACAAAAAAAAAGTTATCTTATTCCAAGAAAAAAACATTCACAACGCCAAAGAACTATAGAATATCGAAAGACATACCAACCACACCGTCGGGGCGGGATGATACATGGTGAAGGTAGAAAACCCGAGGCACTGAGCCGACCAAAGCAAACATTTCAGAGCGCGTGCGCACACACAAACATACACAAACATACACACACACAGAAACACACACACACACACGCACACACACAAACGCGCGCGCCAACCATATACACACAGACGCACGCGCACACACTCGCTGACTCTCACTCGCACACACACACACACAAACGCGCGCCAACATTTACACACACACACACGCAAGCACAAACGCTCGCTGACTGACACACACAGACATACACGCACACACACGCACGCACACACACAAACGCGCGCGCCAACATATACACACACACACACACACACACACACGCGCGCGCCATCATTTACATACACACACGCAAGCGCAAACGCTCGCTGATTGACACACACACAGCACACGCACGCACGCACGCACGCACACACGCACGCACGCACGCACACACACACACACACGCACGCACACACACACACACAAACGCGCGCGCCAACATATACACACAGACGCACGGAGCACTCTCTCTGACTCACACACACACACAAACGCGCGCCAACATTTACACACACACACACGCATGCAAGCGCAAACGCTCGCTGACTGGCACACACACACATACACACACACACAAACGCGCGCGCCAACATATGCACACAGACGCACGTGCACACACTCGCTGACTCTCACTCACACACACACACACACACACACACACACACACACACACACACACACACACACACACACACACACACACACACACACACACACACACACACACACACACACACACACACACACACACACACACACACACACACACACACAAACGCGCGCCAACATTTACACACACACGCGCACACACGCAAGCGCAAACACTCGCTGACTGACACACACACAGACGCACGCACGCACGCACACACACAAACGCGCGCCAACATATACACACAGACGCACGCGCACACTCACTGACTCTCACTCACTCACACAACCCACAAACACAGGCACACACATACAAACACACACACACACAAACGCGCGCCAACATATACACACACACACACACGCAAGCGCAAACTGTCGCTGACTGACACACACACACACACACAAATGCGCGTTCACAAACACGCACACGCAAACGCTCATTCACTCCCACACACACGCACACAAACGCACGAACGCGCGCGCCAACATACACACACACGCACGCGCAAACACTCACTCGCTCAATCATTTTTTTTTTGCATTACCAAAATGAACGTCAGTGATCGCAACCAACTAGCCCGCATTACCGCCTTAAGCCCTCACCCGTACATTTAGACTACCGCAGTTGAGATAGAAGCATGGCGATAAGTTGAATTAGCCGACACTTCACGTATGGAAGCCACGAGATATATACAAGGCGTGACAAACAGCCACACTGCCAAGGAGAGGAGCGAGTTACTGCACACTCCCAGACTCGTCTGGGCAACGCTGATATGGGGCACATTGTTGACGCCGGCTACAATATTTCACACCATGATTGCAGTCTTCATCAAGCAATTTCAAGGTACCATTACGGTGACAGCAAGAAAGGCTAAAAATAGCAATGCATTGCATAAAAAAACATGACATGAGTTGTTTTTCTGACACGATCCATCTCACAGTAGCATGAGCATGCGCATATATTCATGTAAACATGTGAAAAACTCATATACACAAGCGAGTAACGTAGTGAAGAGGGAATATTGCTTACCTGTAGATCACATTAACTACTGTCTTTGGCCAGCGTAACAACCGATGCAACACGCTCAATAATTGAAGTCTCAGACAGGCGAAGAATCTGCAATGCAGCTCGTTGTAACGGCCGCGTGCGCACTGAACATGTCCCCGTTGCATTCCTTGGTGGTTGATTCGCGGCTGATGGCACACGTTCACGAGTGTCTATCCTTACTGTATCACCAGTTACACGCCACTCACGTACAAAACACGATTAGACCACGCACGTCATCAAAGCGCGGAGCGTAAATCCTGGTTAAATGGATGAAACAAACAGCAGAACAAGCGCGGCTTCAACGACCGCACCAACCGCCTCGCATTCGAATGCTCTTCCCGGCATACACCTCGAGCTGTGCAAAGTCTCGGAGAGATGACGCCGTCCCTCCTTCGATGAAGTCGAAGCGGCGCCGGAAGGACGCCACGTATGTGACTCACCGCGAGCTCACACATCTCTCTATGCGCCCTCCCCTGGAGCGGCCGTCGCAGGCTGTTTTGTGAACTTAGCGGCATCTTTTTCTCCTGTGTTGGCGAATCGATAACGTTTAAGCCTGCATGGTGCAATGCTGTGACCTGGCGTTTGCTGTACTTTACGGCCAGTTAATTTTCACACGAAACAAAAAAAAAAGTAGACAATACGACGAGGAAATTCGGATAAATTGTATTGCGAGTCTTGTAACATATTTTTCTCGCGTCACGGGATGGTTCTTAGATCGCATCGTTAGTTTAATACCGTGGGTTGTCGTGTGCTCACAGTACTTTATCTTGTCACGATTTACCATCTGATGTATCTTCTTTTCCGCTATTAGCTAAGCTTCCCGGGGGCAAATCAATTAGTACTGAGGCTTAAAAGCAAAGTAGATATGGGAGCAACTTAAGAAGTTGTTTAGCACAAACATTTAACCAACATAATAAGGTATTTCGTTCTTGTGCTTCTGCCCATGTCCGTTCGGATTTTATGCCACTTATTCAATTACGTGTTTGGAAGCAGGCTCACTTCACTGAACTGCAGCTTCAATTCATACCCCACCATTGCTTGCCACAGTATCCCGCAATGTAAAAGCGCTGCTACCGTGATTTGCTTTACTGCATGCTGTAAAGACCCGTTCTGTTTATACATTATCCACATCTCGATTGCTAAAGCCAGCTTTGAACAAGACAGATCGCGATGTGACACATTGATCAATAAACTTTCACTCCATAGTGTAGGTCCCCTGACGAATGAGTCACTGCGCTTTTATAAGTTACAATCTAAAGGTTACAATGCCTATCGCGGTGCTTTAGCTTTTAAAATGGCATGCTACTGTCAATGTAACTTCTATGTGAGAGGGAAATGAAAAAAAAAACACAAAGATAAAATTGTTGTCACAACCATGTAACTTGTAAATTATAAGTTACCTTGCCTTTTTATGCTGTCCTAAACGTTACCGTGATAAGAGTGTAGGACGTGTTCGCTCGGGCGCACGCGCTTATCTCGTGATAGCGGTTTGTACGTCTTGTGCTTTCCCCACCGTTGAAGTTCTAGAGAGCACGAAGGTCACTTTGCTCGCCTGCAGCAGCAGCGTTTACGAAAGAGGCGCGCCGCTCACGCAAGGAAGTAACAACTGTTACTTTTGTTAGTTCGCGCTCGGCCGTGTACTTAGATTTAGATGCACGTTAAAGAACCCCAGGTGGTCGGAATTTCCGGAGCCCTCCACTACGGCGTCTCTCATAATCATATCGTGGTACTTGAATGAGAAATTCCAGATATTACTTTGTTTGTTCGCGCTCATCCCATGTATACTTGTGCGTTCGCTTCGTGCATCCTTCTCTTTGAGCAGCGCGCTTTAAGTGTCGAGCCCTGACAGCTAGTTCGCGCTCGTCCAGTGCTTGTTCTTTTCGCGCGTCCTCTCTGCTTGGGGAGCGCGCTGTAAGTTGCGAGCTGCTTGCCAATCTTCGCTTGACATTACAATTTGTTGCTATAGCATTCATTCCATCTCCCTTGTGGCGAAAAAATGCACAACAAACGCTGAACTACTTCTGTGAAGACACGTTTCACTTTCGTGTTATAACAATTCCTATGACGGAGGAATCAGTCATGTTTTTAATCATTTTTTCGCGCAAAATGCTAGGCAAATACGAAGGCATCCATGACTGTGGTTGCACAAAGCGTCACAAGATATCGACACCATCGTCCGGCAACCTTGCATTCCTACAACCCTTTGCGTATGCCAGGATACCGTACACGCTAAAAACCTCTCTTATGATTTTGCCGCAGCGGTGATTCAATCTTATCTAAGTTAAGGGTAGTTCAAGTGCAGGTTATGTACGTAAACGTTTACGTATAGGGTGATAAAACTTTTGCTAAAACATGCGTTCTAGTACCACGGCAAACGCAATCCTGTCTTCTGGTAACACGGTAACATTAAAAAGGTATACGTACAAGTTAAAGCCCCTAATGCTGCCTGCATGTGATGTAGCCAGATACCCGACTGGTGTACGCTGCTTGAGCTGCAGCAAAGAAACCGGCGTGACATTCCACTGGGTGCCGCAAACCCACGTGCGCAAAACGAACCCCTACGCTCAAAGTGGCTGAGTGCCGTGCCTCTACGCCAGCGTCGCGAGCCAATGTTTCGTTTTCCGGTTCTCCGACGTCATCCATCGCGACAAGCTTCAATGGCCGTTGTTGCTGCTGTGGCTCCCGCTACTTTCGCTCTGCTGCTACTATAGTGTCGGCGGCCGCGCAGTAAAGGCGGGTAACATTGGGCATGGCAACTGTGACGTCAAAAGGTTCGCTTTCAGGCGGGTAATTTGAAGTGCGCTGAAGTTTTGCGGACCACTAAAACGTGATTTTATTTTAAAATAAGCACTTCCTTGGCACAAAACTACCACTACGAGGTTTCTGAACTGCTATTTCAACAACCAACGTCAACTTAATATTCGTCTTTACCAGTGGCGTAGCCAGGGGGGGGGGGGTTCAACCCCCCCCTCCCCCCCGAAATTTTGCAGTTTTGCTTGCGTATATATGCACGCACACATACAAACGCACGCACGAACATACATAAAGTATGGTTGAACCCCCCCCCCCCCCCCCCCCGGAAAAAATTTCTTGCTACGCTACTGGTCTTTACTGAACCTCTAATTCAATCGACCGCAGAAGAGACTGCGGGTACACGACGCCTCAAAGACGAAAAACTCGACAGAAGCCCGCAGCCACCTCTGGAATTGCAGGCAGTGATAGCACACATATCCAGCGGTGCACGAGGTTAAGAAATTATTGCAATTTCACATAAAACAGTCACAGAACTAACAATTAAGAGAGAAATAGTAGAGAAGGAAAGGCAGGGAGGTTAACCAGTTTAAGACAACCGGTTCGCTACCCTACACAAGGGAACAGGAGGGGGTGATTGTAAGATGGAAAGGAAGACAGCACATGAGAGAGAGAAAGACAGCACATAACAGAGCACACACGCAGTCAGTCACAGTCCGTCACTCTTGAGTGGTATGCCACATCAGCTTTTGCTAACGAAAAGAATCTGAAGAATGGGCGCAAAGCCAAAAGCGTTCGTGTTCGCCTTTTTTCGGAAGTTCAGTAACCTTTCGGCGTACTGCGGCTATCTTCTCAACGCCTGAGAGACTGCGCCGCGCAAAATTTCGCACAGCGCGTCAGATCAATGCTCCTTCTTTATCGGCTGGCTGAACTTCGCGGGCGGTGCGCTTGGTCAAACAGTTCATGCGTGTATTGATTCCGAGAGCCGTCAATAGTTTCTTGATTATAGGCAGTCGGCGTCATAGCCTGAAGAATGAGCTCGATATTGATCTGTCCATGCATCCTGCGCGGTCTTTACGCCTACTCCTTTTGTCAGAAGCGTTGGCGCGTCGCGGCACAACTGCCCAGAATTGCTCTTTGAGCCGTGAACAGAACGCGAGTGGTTCTTTGTTTGTTTGTTTGTTTGTTTGTTTGTTTGTTTGTTAATCTTTTAGTTTGCTTGAGGGAGTCAAATGAATATTGACGTGAACGCTACACATCAGTGTTCAGCGGCAAACAGATCGATAAGTTATGAAAAAGTCACAGTTTCACCGCAAGGGTGAAGCAATGAATGCGATAGCAAAAAATTGCAATGTTATACGAAGTGAGGCTGGCAGCTAACTCTTTTTGGATCCGATCTCACGCAACTCTAGAAAACGCTTGTTAATCTTCGCGTTGAGAGCGCAGCACGTAGAAGGGTACACCGGCCCCCCGCCGTCGGCCGCCGAGAAGGCGAGATAACGCGCGCGCCCGCGCCCGCGCTCGTAAAATCGAACGTCGCCCCCCCCCCCCCCCCCCCCGCCAGTTGTCGGCCGCCGAGAAGGGGAGATAACCCGCATGCCCCCCGCTCGTAAAATCGAAGGTAGCTGCGAGGGACCCCCCCCCCCCCCTCGCGTCTTTTCTCGCTCACGAACGACGGGCGGGCCCGGTTATATATATACATATACATATACGGCAAATGACGCCGACGCCGACGGCGAAAACCAGCCGCGAGTGTCCATATAATTGCTATCGCAATAAAATGCGATTTAGGAGGAAGTATACTGAGGGTACCTCCAGCTCTTCGTGGCATGACAGCGTGTTAGGATATATATATGTATAGGAACAAGTTGGAAAAATTAAATAAAACAGCTCCTAGGGAGCACAGAAGAGAGCCGCAAAAAAAAAAAAAAAGAGGACATAATGAATTTACTGGTTTTCATTATGTGTCGTCTTTCCGTGAAAACTTCCGGGTGCTGTTAGTAACATATGCATTTCAGGTATCTGTTTGCACCATATTATGGTACTCAATATCATGCAAGATACAAATTATTTTGCGAATAAACGTCGGCATAAGTGAAATTACTCTGATGGCTTTTAAGCCAAAGAAGGGAAATGCAGTGGGGGGGTTTGTTTAACGTGATAGCGTTAAAGAGATCGTTTCGTGGAAGTGCCGGTGTCGGCGTTCTTGGTTGTCAGAGAAAAATGGACGTTGTCCGTGAGCGAGAATTCGAGTTGATTAAAAAAAAACTGAAATGTTTAGTCCGGATGATAATCGAAGCCAGACCATCTGCGTGACAAGCACGCGTTCTAACAGAGAGCCACGCCACTCCTTGAAACTTCTTCGTAAAAATGCTAGGGAAACTGTGATATAGTGGGTGGAGTGCCTTTACGCATGTAGTAATATTGCGTGGAAGAACCGTAGCATCACACTAGGCGTCTAAGCAAGTGAATTGAGCAACGAATGGGTGCTGCCCACCTTTACAAGGTATGGAGCTCGTAGGTGCGCGTGGCACCTTAAGGACGAGGGGGTGGGTACTTCGCCAACTTGCAAAAGGAATAATTATGGCGTATTTAACAATTAGCAACTGTAAATCGATTAGGCATTCCAGGACAGTTTGAATCGTCCAATGTGATACGCAGAAACGTTTTTTTCCCCTCCCGGTATGGCTGAAGGCGATGCTCAAGGGGCTCCATTATGCAATCGCGCTCTGCTCTTGAGAGCGAAGCTCGAGCTTCATGCAAGTTTATTTTTCTCTTTCTTATTATTAGCGGCAACCTGATGAGGCCAAGAGATGTTAAAGTCAAAGATAGCGCTGGGGATTATTATTTGTAGCTTTTACAGCGTAGTCGTGCCTATGAACTAAAATATGATGTATTGCGTCCACGGACAGAACAAGGCGTAGAACTACAATGTTCGGCGTCCCTCGGCGCCTCACCCTATCGCCACCGCCGGTGCCTCCTACGGAAGTATCGTGGTACTCGGCGGCGCCGCTTCTCACCAATCGTTTCGTCGCTTTGTCTAGGTGACGTAGAGATCGCGCTAGCGCTGTTGTCAGCAGTTGCCCTCTGGACTCGCCATGGGGACGGATGTGTGTCGTTCCGCACGGGCGAAGAAGAGCGGCAAGTGAAGGGAGCACCAACGCGCATAGAAGCGCGAACGGTTGTGAGAACGAAGTCAAGCCGCTGCCGCCGAACGTGCAGCAGCAGCAGCCACTGGCTTCACTGGCCTCCATCTTCACGGTAGCGGAAGGGCTCCGAATTTTTAAGAGAGGAGCTCTTAAAGCTCGAGGTAAAACGTCGGGCGTCCCCAAAAAACTCTCCGCACCGTTGCGTATCAAAAGGCAAGCTAGAGTTACTGTATATGCTCCCTACGGGAGCAGAGTTGCGCATAGGTCCGCCATCTTGCCTCGCTAGCAACCATAGCTATGCGGCGAAGCCGCACTGAAAGAAGAAACACCTGCTTCGGGATTGTGCCATGGGAGTAGAAAAGCGTTTTTTTTGTCTATCCGGTAACGAAAAGGCGTATGGTAGAGCCGAAAATGCCGAAAACATGCGCGGCCGCTTCCGCCACGTCAAGTGGCGCCAGCTATGGAGGATAAAGAACAACTGACAAACACGTAATATATGTCCTCCGAGCTTCCGGGAGCACCCAACGCCACTCGCTAAGCCTACAGTATCGATGATTTCAGCATGTTTTTCGAAAACGGTGCCGAGTCGACGTAAATACTTTGCTGTCGAAGCTTAAAGACATGAATCTAAAGCAAATCAAAGCACCAGTTCGTAGCTAACGGGCTACAGAGCGCACGACGGGGACTTGATAGATTCTAGGTGGACGGCAACCGCTTTCGGCGGCGCAGCCATGTTTTCCGGGCGCAGCCTGTGCATCAGCTTCTCCGCAGGGCATGGTTGCTAGCGGCGTTTGGAAAACAGATGCGCAACTCTGCTACCTAAAGGTAGCATATACAGGAACTCTAAGGCAAGCCACAGCTGCGCGCCACCTGGGTTTAAACTCCCTAGCTGCGCGTGCGCCGACGAGCAGCAGCCGCCAAGCCACGCCCATAGGCGGAAACAGTCCGCGCAGCCGCCGCGCCGTGTTTGCCCGGCGTGGCGCGAGCAAGTATGAGCGATGAAATGTCCGCGCTTCTACCGGGGGTGCCACAGCCAGGTTTGCACGCTAGTTTCTGGTGCTAGTTTGGACATTAATGCATTGTCTGCGACAGGCTGTGATTCGACTCTACTCTGTCTATGCCAAGGAAAGACTATAGCATCAGCCAAGAAGGCCACGTTAAGCCCCTAAGATCGACCAGCTTCTTTGTTTCTTAAGGTTTACATGGCTAGTGTAAACTTCTTCCTTTTTTAAACTTTACGTGGAATAAATAGGAATTAAAATGCAATGAAAATAAATTGACGTCTGGGGGGGGGGGGGGGGGAATTGAAGCATTCGAATGATTATTTTAGTGCTATGAAAAAGAAGCAAATGCATAATATCGTACAAGCGCTTCATCGGGAGTGTTTTTTGTATTATTTCGTTCAGACCTGAAACTTGAGTGCTGTAGGCTTCTCCCCTTAAGATGTTTACTTGAGACGGAGTGAAAAAACCATGTTTTATTATGTGATATGATTGACGAGATAGTTCCACGAACATATCTCCCCACTTCTAAAGGTAAATTTACTTGTTTCTTTATATCCCTAGAGCTCAAGGCCATTTTGCTTCTTTGTCATCACGTTAAAACAATGATTACTAGCTCTGACACCCGTTGTCTTGACTGTGATGCGTAGAATGCGATATCGCGGCGGTGGTATGTTTTCCAGTGAATAACATTACCGACGCGATCTGAGTCTCTTAATATGCTTGTTACGGATGACGCAAACCTTTCAGGGTTAAGTAGAGAGTATATTTTAAGCGCTATGCGAGGAAGCAAACAAATTTCGCGTTCAACGTGATTTAAAGCTGCAGGAGCACAGTTCACGAACGATGTAAGGAGAACGGACATAATGAACCTGCAGGGCAGAACAGGGCAATGCTTCCCACCTGCAGAAATTGCGCTTCTCACATTCGGGTTCACTCGCAGAACAAAGGGAAAAAATCGCGAAGCTTATTGCATATGAAAATGTGACCTTTCGCAGTCGTTTCCGACGCGGAGTTTCCCCACTCTTTCTAACACGACTCGGTGATTCTGAGCGCGTCGAGACCACCCCGTTAATGACATGCTTTCGATGTGAGGCAGCACTCTGTGCGGCGTTCCTTTCAACACGAAAGCTCGGGAAACAGCATGAACTCTGTGGAAGGTTTTCATGCGAAAGCGCAGGCTCTGTACAACGCGCCGTACCTTGAAAGCTTGTAACGCAGCGAAGCATGAACTATGAAAATTCCTACTAACGACATAGCAGTCGACACTGTTATATTTCGACGACGACTGAGGAAGCTAGGAACAGCCGTTTCCTTTTTTCATTTCTTCATTCATTTGTTCATTCATTCATTCATGCATTCTTTCTTTTTAACCCTTTCAGTCCCAGTGATTCCAATTGGAATCATAAATTATGTAGGTCAGTCAGCAAGCATCTGGTAAAGATAAAGCGTTGTTCTTCCTCAAGAGCCCGTATTTAGCATCTGCCCTACATGTGGTGTCAACATAGGTACACACAATACAGCGAGGTCACGTCTGAACGAAGAAATTACAGAAGCGGTCGTGCTGTTCGCGCATTTCGCTGAGGCAGCGTCTTCTTTCACCGTGCAGGGATAGGGCATTTATTTTAGTTGTGTGCCGGAAATTTGAATTTTGGCTATTCGAGATTATGCTATCCTATCTGAATAACATTTTAAGTAATAAATGAAGTAAAAATTATGGAAATCTTATTAAATAATAATTATTTATTAAATTAGTTGTCCCATTAATTACTCTTTACTGAAAAGTGTGAGCAAAGATTTTTTTCAGTTTTTTTGGCTTCCACGACCATGCGCATCTCAAAATGTAAAGACTAGTTGCTTACATTGAAAATAGTTAATTAGGGACTGAAGGGGTTAATAAATGTATATCAGTAGAGGTTGGTGCCAACGCGTGCAGCTGGTTACTCCCCCTCTTTTGCATAATAGTTGACGCGAAGCAGAGAGCAAGCACAAAACACAAAGCCGCAAACACCTTCATGAGTTCACGGCTCAAGCTATGAACACTGTTTGGGGCGTTCGTGAAGCGCAAAGTGGCAGTGAGCACAGGCGTAGGTTACCTTGTTACAGGGAGGCAGGAAACCGTGCCATTTCCCTCTTCAAATGACAACGCTTTGAAAGAGCGCAGATAGAGTGCCAGTGTTTATAATGCGCATGCTGAAGGCCATATTTGGCGTGAGATTAACCATATGCAGTGTCCATGTGTATATTATTGCGATAGCAGTTATATGAACAGTCTCGACGGGCTTTTTGCCGTCGCCGTTGCCGTTGCCATCACCGTCATGTCGCGTATAAGTCCAAATGAATAAGATGCCCCAGCGCATCGTACTTTCTGCCCGCGGGTAATAGCACGCGAGCGGGGGGCGACAAACGCGGCTGAAGCGGAGATCAAACGTGCCGGCCCATCTCCGTCGCTACGAGGCGTATGCGATAAGATCCCCCCCGCCTGTTAGACCGGGCGTCGAATGCTCAAGCAGAGAGGAAACGCCCCGCGCGTCTATAACGAGCGTGAAAAGACGCGAGGGGGGCAGGGGGGGAGCTCCCTCGAGCAGCAACAGCGACCTTTGATTTTACGAGCGCGGTCATCGCTGGCGCGCTTATTATCCCGCTATCTCGACAGCCATCAGCGGGCGGCTCGTATAACCTTCTACCTGCTGCGCTTTCAACGGGAAGAGAATCAGAATCAGAATCAGAAGGTTTTTATTTTCCAACGAAATTGTTCGGGGGTCCGTCAGGCGAAAAGCTGCATCGTACAGCTTAAATGTGCCTGAAGGCCCTCACATGGCAGCAGTAACATCAAAAGTGGCATACATACACGTGTTCAGCATATACATTCCAATACACAATTTGAATGGAATATATTGAATAACACTTACAAACACATGATTTCTATAAAAATAAAAATCTAATACATTTACTGAGAGGAAATGTCAAAAATGCATTGTTATAGGTAAAAAACAGTGGTAGTTACAACACTAAGAAAATCACTAGTATAAACATGGCTGCTATGCACAATAGTATAATACATTGTTTATTGCAACACTAAAGGCGAAAGAAATATTACAAGAAATGCGAAAATGTAAGAACTGTTTCGTTTATGCCTTCATTCATATTTGCGAAAGTATTCTCTAATTTGCGCGTCAAAGGATTTGGAATAAATCTTTCCCTTTCCAATTTATTTAGCAACGAAGTTAGGCAATGTATCAGTGACTGCACGAGGTAATTTGTGCGCCTGTATGGTATGAACCATGTCTTGGCTATGAGTGCGCGAGTCACTTTTTTTTTTTGTATTCAAGTCGTGACGTATGTTTTAAGAAGGATTTGATTTTGTCGGAGCCGAAACAAAATGAATATAGAAGTCGGTATTCGTAAAGACTAGTCGCACGCAATATATTAAATTTTTGAAAAAGTGGTGCAGTGGAATGAAAATTGGGTACATTCGCTATTTGTCGAAGCGCCGGTTTCTGATGTTGAAGAAGTGCACGAATGTTACCTTTTGTGGGGGTGGCCCACACAAGCGCACAATAGTTAAGATGCGATTAAAACAAGGCGTAATATATCTGCAATTTTACCCTCTCCGGAAAAAAATGTCGACAGCGAGACAGCACACCAGCGGCAGATGACAACGATTTTGCGACTAGTTCGACGTGATGGGTCCAATTCATATCTTCTGAAAACATAACACCTCAATACTTTGTATTACCTCAAAATTTCAATGGGAGCACCATCTAAAAATAATTATTCACTGAAACAAGACCGCCTGTCTCTAGCCCTGAATAATATGAATTTTGATTTTGAGCTGTTAATTGTTAGCGCATTATTACGAGAGCATGCCGACAGGTTAGATAGAATAATGCGAGATTTCTGCAACAGATCATCGAGTTCATGGCCAGAGACAAACAAACTTGTATCGTCAGCGTACAGCACAATGGATGCATCACTAACAATTTGAGCGATATGATTTATAAAAACATAAAATAACGTCGGTCCCAATACGCTACCCTGCGGTACTACCACTTTAATTTCACGATATGAGGAGCACAATTTTTCAATAGCAACCCACTGAGTCCGCCCAGAAAGGTACGACCGAAACAACAAGTTTGCAACACCACGGACACCATAGTCGTCTAGCTTTCTAATTAAAATTTCATAATTTAGGCGATCGAATGCCTTGCTATAGTCTATAAATATACCTAACGTTAGTTTTCCCGTGTCAATGTTATCAATTACTTTTCTTTTTTGACATAACAACGCTGTCTCCGTCGACGTGCCTGGGCGGAATCCATCAAAAAGAACGTTATTCTGTAAAAAAAAACAAAAAAAAAACACAAGGAAACAAAAAAACTGTTGATTCGTGCAGAGATCACCTTTTCTAAACCCTTAGGAAAGGCAGACAGAATAGAGATTGGCCTGTAGTTCCCGAAGTCATTTCGATTACCACCTTCAAAAATCACTGAAACCCTGGCTTTCTTCATACCAATTGGAAAATGGCCAGTTTCTAGAACAAGATTAAACACAAATGCAAGGTGGATTGCGATGACGTCAATTACAAATGTTATTGGCTTGATTTGAACAGCATCTGCATCAACAGCATTGCCGTTTTTTAGGCTAAAAAAAGTATGTCAAATCTCGGTGTCATCAGTCGGCTCGAGAAAAATGCTATGCGTACATTCATTAACAGCAGTGCCACTGACCGCGCTATCTGATGACTTCGTCATGTTCACGAAGTGATCATTGAAGCATTCAGTCAGAGCGACGCCCGTCACTTTTTCATTATTTAGGGTGACTTCATGAAATGGCTGTTTCACGTTTTTTTTTGTCTTATGGCATCGTTTATAACTTTCCACGTTTTTTCTGGATTTGCCCTCTGTACCGATGCAAAAAGAGTTTCACAATAGTGGGCTTCAGCCTTTCGCAGTTCCTTGTTTATTACATTCCGTAACTTCTTAAATGCACTGAGATTGCTTTCATCACGCGTGCGTAAAAATGTATTGAATAGCCATATTTTTCTTACTTATCATCTTAACGTGTGCGAAGAGTGTTCCTGGAGCGGCCGTATGCTCTTAATCCAGTGTTTTGTAGAGTTGCGTGAGATCAGATCCAAAAGGAGTTAGCTGCCAACCTGACTTCGTGTAACATTACAATGTGTTGCTATTGCATCGTTGCTTCACCCTTGCGGTGAAACTGACTTTTTATTAAATACTACAGTTATCCCAAAGGCATAATCATGCTTTGATTCGCGCCATGAATAGGCCTTGAGTTGAAAGTAACAAATCAGTTGTGAGTCGGCGCTGTGTTTGTCTCGATTCCTAGGTGTTCCGTCTTTTTGCGCTGGTAAAATATCTCATAAACATGAACCTACTCGCCCAAGCAGCAGTTTTAGTGAAGTCCCGACGTGGCGGTCCCAACGTGGGAAGTCGCCCGCTGCGCGCTAACGTGCGTCTTGCCGGACAAGACTAAAGTTGCTCATCCATCCATCCATGGAGATTTGTCGTCGGGATGGAGATGTACTAGCAGGCGTCAACGTGGGTGCAACTACGTCAAATGGTGCTATGGCTACCAAACACACGTAGACATTGCACAAGCTCTCACGTGTCAATGTGCAATAGACATGCATCTACTTCTGTGAGGGCACGTCTCACATTCATGTTATACTGATTCCTATAACGGAGGGATCCACTATACTTTTTCGCTCGCTGTGTGCGTCATACGGCATTAGATCTGAAGCGGCAGATACAGAGAGCAAGCACTGGGTAGGCCGCGAACGTCAAATAAACACCGTGCGGACAATCTTGTGAATGCAACCGAACGCTGGTACTCTGAGAAACATGAGCCTTATAGATGCAGGTGGGTGATAGAACTCCTTTCCATTTCAACATCTTTGAGACGGCCTGCAGATTCTGTCTCCTTCAAGTCAATGCTATGCAAGGCGACTTTTAAGAAGAAACAGTGCAGAACCAGAAGCGTCCACCATAGGCGGGTGTGTTAACTGCCATTCAGCCGTACAGTTTAGGGAGAAAAGCAACGAAAAAAAGAACACGTGCCCAAGGCAAGGGCTGAGTGCTGAAAAATGTGTTGCCTGCCGTGCGCGGCTTGAATGAAATGCAGGTCAAAGAACCCATCCCAAGACGCTGTAAATGTTATCGTCTCTTAAGTAAACCAATTTTCGGGACTGTATGGGGAAGCCGAAAGCCACCTGAGTCTAATATTCTTGTTTGGCGTTGCGTTTAGTCCCGCGAGTTTGTTCCAAAGCTATGCGGAATAGTTATTCCTTGAACACGCCGAGGTTCAACTTTGCACGCGTGTACAAGCATATCGGCTACGTGCCTTGGTAGCGTGGCCGTCGTTACTCGGCTACAATAGGTAACTGGTGGAGCAGAACGTGGAGGTCGCGTCGTTTCTGTAACGAATGCTTTCATGCAGCAAAGTGGAACACTTACGTTATTTTTCGGTGACCGTAAAGGCGCAAGGGAAAAACGTAAGGGCATATCTTCTTCGTTTCGGAGCGTATACAGATACCAATATAGACAGATTATCAATGTCGAGGCAAAAGGTAGGTCGAAAGATAAGCGTGTTGACTGAGAGTGACCAGTCAATTGCTCCCGGTGTATGCTGAGGTGAGGCTCATCTTGCACTGTCCATGAATTCACTCCGCCATATTATTCGAAGATATTTGGCAAGCAGAGGTGCCACAGTGTTTGATGCTGAAGAAATCAGCGGCAAGCAAAATGATGTTTCGTTTAGTGTTAAGTGTTGTAATTAAATTACGCTCTGTTTCAACAGTAATTTTCAAAACATAAAATTCCTGTCTGCATGTGTTGCCTCACATTGCAGTCGTTTATGCCTGTCACTTGCATGTTCGTTGTCGTGTGAATTTGCAAACTAGAAGCAGGGTAGCAGTTGTCTTTCTAATTGATATCTTGCCCATCGTTGATGATGGAACGAGGAATACGAAGGCGAACGAGAAAAGAACAACGCATTGCGTGGTTGCGTGGCTAATAGAAGGGCACAAAATTCATCGATAACATCCAGCTTTATGGGCGGTCTAAAAAATAAACTTAGCTAAAACTGCCGCTTGAACGAGGTGGTTCATGTTTATCAGGGATTTTACCAGCGCAAAAAGACGGAACGCCTAGGGATCAAGACACACACAGCGCTGACTCGCAACTGATTTGTTACTTTCAACGCAAGGCCTTTTCGTGGCGCGAAATCAAAGCAATGGAAATATTACTAGATGACGTCCAGCGATGAGAAAGCCTCGTGACAGCAGATTGTCGACAAGGACATTGAAGCAACGGTGACAGCGCAGTCAGAAATCTTATACCGTGAAGCACGCCGCCGATATAAAAAAACGAACGTAAAAAGTATAATTAAACCTGAAACCGACTGACAATCACGATCAAACCAAACAAGCCACGGCAGCTTACACTAGAAAAAGATAAAAGAAAGTCACAGTTTCACCGCAAGGGTGAAGCAATGAATGCGATAGCAAAAAATTGTAATGTTATACGAAGTGAGGCTGGCAGCTAACTCTTTTTGGATCCGATCTCACGCAACTCTAGAAAACGCTTGTTTAAGAGAATTCTCTTCGCGTTGAAAGAGCAGCACGTAGAAGGGTACGCCGGCCCGGCCGCCGAGAAGGGGGAGATGAGAAGGGGAGATAGAGCGCGCGCCCGCGGGCACGCTTGTTTAAGAGAATTCTCTTCGCGTTGAAAGCGCTGCACGTAGAAGGGTACGCCGGCCCGGCCGCCGAGAAGGGGAGATGAGAAGGGGAGATAAAGCGCGCGCCCGCGCCCGAGCTCGTAAAATCGAACGTCGCCCCCCCCCCGCCCGCTGTCGGCCGCCGAGAAGGGGAGATAACGCGCGCGCCCCCGCTCGTAAAATCGAAGGTCGCTCGAGGGACCCCCCCCCTCGCGTCTTTTCACGCTCACGAACGACGGGCGAGCCCGGTTATATATATACATATACATATACGGCAAATGACGCCGACGCCGACGCCGACGCCGACGGCGAAAACCAGCCGCAAGTGTCCATATAATTGCTATCGCAATAAAATGGTGTAAAAAGAAGCTATTGAAGAGGCATGCGCTGTAGACAGTGTACGTGCTTGTCACAGACGAAAGAAGTTGCATGCTTTCATAGCACTGGATTTTGCACACGCCTTCCCGTGGCGTGAAAGCTAGCATATACTCTACACTGTAAAAGAAAATTACTCCCAGATGGGAGTAAAACGCCTGTCCTCGAGCGACCCCCCTGTTCGGAGTAATTTTTACTCCGGCTCCGGAGCAAAGTTCTTACTCAGCAATTGCGTGGCACAGCCGGAGTACTTTTCACTGATATTTCACTCCGGCCGACTGGAGTGATTGCGTGGCGCCGCCGGACACTTTTTACCGGCATTTTGCTCCGGCTGGCCGGAGGGACTGCGGGGCACCCCCGGAGTATTTTTCGCTGCTTTTTCAATCTGGCTATCCGGAGTTTTCGCGTGGCACCTCCGGAGTATTTTACGAATGTCCTTACTTCGTTTAGCTCTTCTTAACCCCGTTTGTAAGCGTTCAACTTTTCCACTACACGCGTACCAAGTTGCGATCGTGTGCCGCGCACGCTCATAGCTCTTTTCCTGAGATCGGGGACTGCGTAAACAACGTCCTCCGGTGTACGTGTTGTATTGACCATAGAATGCTTGGCCTTATTTCCGCAGTGACCCCACCCCCCCCCCCCCCCCCCCCAAAAAAAAAAATCAAATAAGTACAACTTTGCAAATGCAAAATAAAGTGAAGCCTTAAGCACATTTCGTAAAACCAGGCCATGGCAGCCGTACCGTATAGTATATCAACCACTACAGCGGGGCGAAGGGCGCGTGGCGCGCCACATAGGGTGCAGGACACGGCGTTAAACACGAGTGCGCCAGACATAACGAATTTTGCGCTGGAAGCCGCTAAGTGCACTTCAGCATCCGCGCTTAGGACTACGACAATAGATACAAGTGGAGTGAAGTGAGCGCACGTGGATGCTCTGGTGGCCGCTTTAAGCGATCGATGGCCGCCACTTATGCGATGGAAGCCGTGGCGCAGAGTAAATGGTGGAGTCGAGAGGACGACGTCACTTTAGCGAGGAACGCCAGGATTGTGGATGCCAGAGTTGAGCAACGAGAAAGCGAGGAACTCTAGAGCTTCAGCGCTGTAGCTCTTAGCAGCGTTCCGTTCAGTCACGTAAATAAGGCAAGAAAGAAAAAAGGGAGTCCTAAGATGATCGTCACTTATAGAAATGCGGTAGTAACAACATTAGCAGAAGTATATATGTAAGCTAAATGTGAGCGAACGCACAGTAATTTATGCGGACGGCAGCAAAGAGCATTTTCTGTGTAGCAGCATCTTATAGTGAGAGACTCCACGAAATTTCGACACGAGACTAGCTTAGTTCGAGGTTGAAATCTTGTTTATAGCTGGTACCGTCGTCGGTAAAGCTTTTATTATTTAAAAATGTGTGATTTACGAGCTCTTACAGATGCCTGCTAAAGTAGGAGTCTAGGTTGCAATGTGGCCTTGTAGTGCTGTGTGGTGTCCTTAAGTGCCTTCTCGGGTCCGCGTGTCGTTCCATCATCATCATCGTCATCATCAGCCTGATACGCCCACTGCAGGACAAAGGCACCGCCCGGCTTTTACCAATCAACTCGGTCCTGTGCTTGCGGCTTCCACGTTATACCCGCAAACTTCTTAATCTCATCTGTCCACCTAACTTTTGTCGCCTCCTCGCGCGTTTGCCTTGTCTTGGAATCCAGTCAGTTACACTTAATGACCAGCGGTTATCATTCCCACGCGCTACTTGCACTGCCCATGTCGATTTCTCCTTGATTTCAACTAAGATGTCCTCAACATTACTGTGTTCTCTGACCCACTGTGCTCTCTTCTGTACTGCTTCGCACTTCATTAGTCTGCGGCATAGGTCGGTGAACTCACTCATGAGTCGACTCACTCTGCCTCACTCAGACTCAGATTAAGCCGTGAGTCTGAGTCGGAGTGAGCCCGGGTGAGTAATATTCTGGTGAGTCCGAGTCAGTCCGGCTGAAGAAAATTTTCGTGAGTATGAGATCGAGTGAGTCCGGCTCAGGAAACTTTTGGTGAGTCTGAGTTCGAGTGAGTCCAAAGCGCAAGATGTATTTCTTGAGTGAGTCTGAGTGAGTTCCACATTTTTTTTGCCGACCTATACTCCTCTCCGCTCATCTTCAGCATTACAATATGCCTTACCTGGAGTCACGTTTATACTCATGTCTACTTCCACCTATTCCGAAGCAGTGTCGTTCATTCACCATTTCAATATTTATTGATCAGAGGCGCGAATTACGTAGGGGTGCCTTGACCTCCCCTCCCCCCCTCCCCCCGCCAACTCTTCCAGGGAAGTTCTTGATACATATATCTTATGTTGTCATCTCTTTCACTAAAAATGATCTTATTGGTTTGCCAGCACTCATAACTCGTATTCGAACGTATTATATCAAAAGGCACCAAGAAGAGCACTGATTGCGTGAAATATGTGTGTTAAAGCGCATTGACACCATGGTCGAACAAGCTAATTCTAGGCTAACGGACTCATGAGTCGACTCACACGGACTCACTCAGACTCAGATCGAGTCGTGAGTCTGAGTCTAATTCATTCCGGGTGAGTAATGTTTCGATGAATTTGAGCCTGAGTGAGTCCGGTCGAAGAAAATTTTCGTTAGTGTGAGTCCGAGTGAGTCCTGCTTAGGAACATTTGGCTGAGTCTGAGTGCGAGTGAGCCCTAAGCGCGAAATATATCTCATGGGTGAGTCTGAGTGAGCTCCACAAGTTTTGCCGAAGTATGGTCTGCGGTTCTGTGCGCGAAACGGTGATGTCATTGTGAGGAACGCCGTAGTGGCTGTACGGGTTTGTTTTAACCACCCGAACTTTTTGTAACCTGCAACTAAATCTTAGTGCACGGGTAATAATAATAATATGTGGGGTTTTACGTCCCAAAACAATGATTTGATGATGAGAGACGCCGTAGTGGAGGGCTCCGGAAATTTCGACCATATGGTGTTCTTTAACGTGGACTGACATACACGGGCCTTTGCCATTTCGCCTCCCCCGAAATGCAACCGCCGCGGCCTGGATCGAACTCGCGACCTTCGGGGTCAGCAGCCGAGCACAGTAACCATTGATCCACCATGGCGGACTCTAAGTACATCGGTGTCTTTGTATTACATCCCCATCGCAACTCCGCAGCCGTGACCGGGGATCGAACTCGTGTCTTGAAGCTTAGGACCACGACACCCTAGCCACTAAACTACCACTACCTTACAATGCGCGTAAAACAAAACAACCAATACATCGAGTGGAGATTGAACAAGAAGTGTTAAAGTTGTGTAGTATAGCACACTTTACATTTGCTTGGCAAGAGAAAGATTGCTAAACATGAAGGCACCACTTCTACGGCAGGTTAAAAATTAGCGCGTGAAGCTCCCAACTCTGCTTTATTAAAGTGATATCTGTAGTAGTTCTTCAGTCCGCCGCGGTGCTATAGCGATTGCGGTGCTCGGCCACTGACCCAAAGGTTGCGGGTTCGATCCCGACCACGGCGGTCACATTTAGGTGTAGGTGAATTGCTAGAGGCCCGTGAACTGTGCAATGCGAGCGAACGTTAAAGAACACTGAATGGCCGAAATTCCTGGGGCCCTACACTACGGCGTCCCTCATAACCGTATCATGGTTTTCGGAAGTATAAGGTCGCCGATATTATTAATATTATACTAGTTCCCCGAGTATACTGAAGACGCATTAGAAACCGGAACGCTAAATTTTACGAAACATTAATAAAACGGAAGTGCAGGTTTCAACAGAGTATCTTGAATATACGAGTACATTGCCTTGTTGCATGTAAATTCTAGTTACTACATGATTGTGTGTCGCTGTAGACGACGTTTCGACAAGTGGACTAGTCTTCGTCGACATCCACACTGACTTATTGAAAGGCTGCCTGCAGTGAAATTCCCTGTTCGTAGATTTTTAATCCGCGATCTTCCCCTGAATTAAATTCTTGCCATTATTCTGGACACCTATAGCCTCACGTAAGAACAACATGTCGCATATTATTCCGAACATTTGACATAGTCCGACATCACCGATCTTAGCGAGCATGACGAGAAGTTGTAATGGTTAAACACAAAAGGCTTGCCGTCTTTACGACATTTTGAACGCGCTATTATGAAGTTATGAAGCATAGTATACGTTCTCATCGACGTTGAAAGAAAGTGTTGAATGCCTAATCACTTTGGGTTTGACTAAATAGTTTCGCACTTTAATTTGATCGGAATAGACTGCGCAGCCTCTTAAACAGCAGCCGAATTGATAAGTCATTGAAAGCGCATGGTCGACGCGGCACCGGAATTTTGCGTTCCGATATCCGCATTGGGTTGTCTATAGTAATGGTGTAAAAGTCTCGTAATACAGCAAGAACCATCATACTTTTATTGAAGATGGCCAATAGCAGTCATAAGTTAAAAACAAAAGAACAGGAAGCCCCTAGTGAAAAAAATCCGTATGTACGGAAGATACGGATCCGTACATATGGAATTATGGTATTACGGATCCGCATGATACGGATCCGCATGGTACGGATCCGCATGATATGGATCCACATAATCCATATATATGGATTATACGGATTCAGTATCCTCCGTATATACGGCTTCCATATATACGGAAATGTGGTATTATGGATGCCATAATACCATAGTCATTTTGGTTTAGCGAGTCCATACAATGCAGGCAAGGTCTTCCATTAAGTCAGAACTTGTTTGAGGACAGCTTAATCGAGAGATCAAAGTAAACTGAATAATGTTTATTCGGCACAAGTACGCGCAGAACAAGCCTAAACAATGTGCACTGTCAGATGACAACACCCTCGTATGCACCACGCAGAATAACCACAAACAATGCGCACTGTAAGACAAGACGACACCCCGGCACACATCACCACACACACAGTTGTTCACGTCTGCCCCCACTGGTTATGCTCCATGTGTCGAGAATGTAGAAACAGTGGCAGTTCTCACACACGCAGAGTAAGCATAAACAATGAGCACTGTCAGTCGACACGACACCCGGGCACACACCAATCAGAATAAGCATAAACAATGCACACTGTCCAGATGACACGACACCCTGGCACACGCCACAACACATGCACTTGTTCACACTTGCCGCCATTGACCATGCCAGATATGACGAGAATGTAGAAACAGCAGCAGATCTCACGCGGCACTGCAAACGGAATGGCACTAATCTTCCACCCTTATCTACAATGAAGGCCTGGCATTCACACTGGCAATAAAACAACCTTTATTCTGCACGCGTACCTACGTGTGCAGAATAAGTACAAACAATGTGCATTGTATGCGAAACGACACGACACCACTGTACTGGCACGCACCACCACATACGCACTTCTTCACGTCTGCCACCACTGAACATGCTAAATATTATGAGGCTGCAGAAATAGCACAATCTCTCGCACAGGTCCTGCCGTTGCGAGGTAATCGCGATTGACCCGCCATCCTTAACTGCAATGAAGGCATGGCATTCTCACTGGCGGGTAAACCTTCGAAGCTGTAATGCCAAGCAAGCGGGAAACGTGGTCGAGCAAGCAAAGTCCATGGTGACACAAAAATAGGTGGTTCTCCGATGTAACTAACGTTGTGGCAGGTCGCGTCATGCACCTCCGGGTTCCCAAGGCGTTACGAGATCCTGCAGATTATAAACCTTTCCTGCAGGCACACACACACACACACACACACACACACACACACACACACACACACACACACACACACACACGGCAGCGTCCGATACACTGGCAGGAGCGCCTCAAGTCACGAAAGACAAGCCCAACGTAGGTGGCGCCGCGCCGCGGTGGAATGTAGCGTAATACCATGGTGGGTGAGAGGGAAAGACGACGGTCGCCGAGGGAGCGTTTGACAGGCACAGAATTGTATAGAGGAGGCTATGAGGGAGGGCGGCCCCTCCCTCTTAAGTGACAAGAGGGAAAAGGGAGCGCCCCTCCCCCCCGTGCGCTCGTCATGGTTTCATGTAGAACACCATGCTTTCCGTATACTACTATTGCCACGTGGATCTTTCCGCATAGCCCATACGGATTCCGTTTGTTCTTTCCGTATATTCCGTATCGCCGTATGAGTCTATCCGTATAACAGATATGGCATCCGCATGTTCCTTATGGCCACATCCGTACGCCCATACAGAATTCCTTATGTACCATATGATGCTTCCGTATGTTCCTTACAATTTCCGTAAGCATCAGTATACGTCCGTACAAAATCCATATATTTTATACGGAAAATATGCGGAATCCGTATGTTTTCCGTATGACGGTATGCGGATTTTTTTCAGTAGGGGCATAGCGACAAAGTAGCGGAGACGTCCAACACACCAAACAGTTCAATGCCAGCTGCCAGCAAAAAGTTTCGGTTTACCTAGCTGACAATAAAATAAAACAAAAAAAAACCTGAGAAGAACTTGCCGTCGGTTACTGTGACGGTGCTAAACAATCTTCATTATATTTCTCAAAGAAATCACCTTGCGGTGGACGTAACGTTACTGCCTGGTTTTACACATGCGGTCATATGCCGGGACTTAACCACTTGAGAACTACAACAAAGCTCCGCTTGTAGACTAGCAAGAGAAGACCAAAGTTTGACGCATTAAACACTGAGTGATAAGAGACGAGTTCCACAAAAATTATACCCGTGCCACACGGGCACAAGAACTGACATTGAGTAGTTAAGGCATTAGGTTGCGAAAATAACATTTTTTTTCGGCCGAGCTGCCACGCGTCTAACTTTGGATGGCATTTGACCCATGATATCGAATAACAGTGACTTTTGAAATGAGCCATTTTAGGCTAATAAAAAAATACAACATGCATTTTAACACCTCCACTCTGCATTCAACAATGGTGAAATGTAGACGTGAGCATATTAAGGTGTCATTAGCTCGAGTTTATTACTGTCGTTTACAACATTGGAAGGGACCACAGCAACTTCGGCCATTGCATGTTGAAACCGAAGCCTAGCATCCTGCATGGCACCTGTCAAGTCGAAGCCATTGGAATCCTGAAGGGAATCTCGCTATAGTGCAACTGCGAAATAACATGCTATGTGTTAAAAGTCATGTATAAAATATTTTTCACACGATTTGTGCCAATTCAAATATTTCATGTCTACCGCAGTGAGCGCGCTTTGGCGTCGAGAGTACGCATTTTTCAGTCGAATGGGTTCTAGCGAAGGCATTAGGTGACGAATGGCATTAAGGCGAATGCCATTTGACTTGCCCGTGTGGCACCGCGCAAGTTGGCATAAAATTTGAAGGGATTAAGAAGTTAATAATGCTATATTCTGTGCCCGTGTGGCATGGGTATAAAGATGGCAAAACTGTCTGCTTCCCTTAGCCAGTAATTGGACTTGCCACGTACACTCCTCGGTTTCACTGAGTTGCTTCCATTTCACACAAGTGTTTCAGCAATGGGCGAGAACAAATCATCATGGATTTCGATCCCCGGCCATGGGAGAATAAATCTTATGAAAGAATGAAATGACATAAATTGCATCGAAAGTTAACTGGTGCGTTTGTTAGCAATTTAAATAGGAGCGGCAGATAAATGTCCATGGCAATACCGCTTGTGTGAGATGGGAGCCAAGATGAAGCCCCGCGCAACACGCGTACTTTGTTCTAGCGGCTAAGCTACTGCCTGAGAAATTCCTAATTTGTTTTCAAGGATACTGTTTTGTGTCTTTGCAACATTAAGGCGACCCATTAAGGCGACCCGTTCAAGCGACCCAGTTGCTTAGGCCCCCCTTTTTTTATCCCGATTTCTCATGTTCTTATCGCCTAAGTGCATCCTCGAAAAGCTGGGACTTGTACCCAGAATATTATCGCTGCAAACAAAATAATGCAACATGTTTCTTTATACTCTTTTTCTATGGTCTGCGAGAATCTCTTTGCGGGATTTTAAGAAAAATCTAAGATGGGGTTTCTTAAATATTGATTTTTTCTGTAGGCTTAACTGTCGCCAATATTCAAAGTTTGAGGCCATTTATAAGAATATGTATTTGAGATAGAGCAACCATATTAGCAGGCAATATTGAAAACTTTATGTTGTTTTAGGTCACCAAATTATGGTACTCTAGCTGCTTTATCTTAGAAGTAAAAAATTCTCAAATATAGCAACTTTTAAAAAAATGTCGCCTGTTCAGACATTTTTCAAAAACAGTTTCCTTTTGTACACAGGCTTCAAACAATGCTGCTTCACTCTTCATTACGCATACATTTTATAGAAAAAGATTTTTTGTGTGTAAAGTTATTATTTGTGTTTTTATATCGTCGTGAACATTCGAGAACGACAAGGAACAAAATTGGTCCCTCCGTACAGAATAACATCGATATTTTTTCCCTCCTAAACTCTGCAGTTAATACAAAAACAAAGTTCACTTTCGGGCTACTGGGTGGTATGTGCACAAAATATAAAATACTCAATCAAATATAAAAAATCAATTTTCGGACCCGTGTCGATCTCTCGTGGAATCACCCAATAGGCGTTAAATGATACTTTGAAACGACCAATGTTACGCGCACAGTTGTTCGTTTCCTTACGGCACGGTTGAGGCATGCAGCTAGAAGCGAAGCAGGTTAGCAGTTCAGAAGGCGATTTGCACAAGGCTCTAACGAAATCGCGACCTACTCTTGAAAGCGAAGCTAAGCGTCCTCAATTTTTATTCATCCTTGCCTTTGTGCGACTTATTTATTCTTATTTGTATGCTGTGTTGCTCTCAACAGATGTTTAAAAAACTCTGAAACGATAGAAAGTTGGGCTAGTTGTTACGTATTCCTGATACAAAAAGATAGTTGTGCAAGCACGGATCCAAGAGAAGAGATCGGAAAAGAAACGCCGGCGTTTGTGTTCTTCTGATCTCTCGGGTGCGTGTCACCGCATGCCTACCTTAATCTATATTAATCCCCTTAAAGCATGTATTACAGTGGTGCTCTAGAATTCCCCGCAATTCTTTGGGCTTACAATACTGTATATTGTGCTTGGCTGTACATTGTGCTTTGGTACGTGAGTTACGAGGAAAATAAGTACTTTTTTTGATACCGCATTTTATATCAATACATGTGAACGAGTTGAACAATACCTGTGTTGGTATTTGTTTCTAAATAAAGTACAGGTGACGGTGGCTCTTCTAGCTGCGTATAGATGGTTTAGAAGGCGTTGCTTGATGCGCACAGTGAATAACAAATTTATAAAAAATTCATACTTATTGAGGTAAAAAAGCTTACGTAAAGGTAACGAATTCTTACAATGGTCTTTAGGGTTTGTAAATCAAGGTGCATGAAACGTGAAGGCAGAGGCTCAAGATGAGCGAGAAAGATATTGCAGAGTCGAAATAACCTCGTATTCAGACGCGACATCAAATGTGCGCTCACACCAATTTGAATGCGTTCATGTGAAAGCCCTCGCACATGCCAGATAGAACGGCGGGAAGACACTTTTAGTGCGATAGAGACTACGGCCGTGTCATCGTCTTTTTTTTTTTTATTGAAAGAGAAAAATAAATGAAGGAGTTGTTGTCACCATTGCTTGGTGACGGCTACCCCTTTCCACTTGGCTATTGCGATAAAAAAAAGAAACAAAATATATATACATATATACAGTCTTACATCGGTAAGTTCGAAAAGTCTTAAATTTATTTCTTATTTTTTCATCTATATGCTGCCGCACGGCTCTGAAACTGCCGCCAGTGCTTCGAGCGCCTCTACGCAGTCGCCTGCTCAAATACAGATCGCAGTATCTTCGCCAGTCCTTATCGCATCCGGCGAACCAAGAAAGCTGTGCGGACTATGCTCTACCTAGCTCCACGATACAAGGAGAGTACAGAAACATATGGCTGATCCCCCTTTAATAGGAATCGGTATAACACGAAAGTGAAACGTGTCTTCACATGAGTAGTTGAGCGTTTATTGTGCATTGTTTCTCCACAAGTGCGAACGAATGAATGTTATAGCAACAAATTGTAACGTGCCGCGAAGAACAGCAAGCAGCTCGAAGCTTGCAGCGTGCTCCTCAAGCAGAAAGGACGCACGAAAACAGCATAAACAGGACGCGCGCGAACTAACAACTCTCACAGCTCGGCATTTAAAGCGCGCTGCTAAAACACAGCGAAAAATGCATGAAACGAACGCACAAGTATACACAGAACGAGCGCGAACGAACAACTGTCACAATTGTTACTTCTTTGTGTGGGAGCAGCGCCCTTCTTTCGCATGCGCGGCCACTGCAGTGAGCGAAGTGACCTTCGGGTGCTCAGAGACTTCAAGGGGCCCTGCAACACTTTTCCAAGTAGCCATGGAATGGCTTCACTAAAGGAGCTTATTTCCACACGAATTCCCCGCCCAGAAATTTTTAGAATCCGTCCAGTACGAGCGGAGTTACAGATTTGTCGCACGCTGCAATTGCATTCTCTCTTCTCTCGTTCCGACGAAATCGCTAGAAGCTAAGCAGGGAGGAATGGCACGGAGGAAGAAAATACATCACGCGCGCCTCTTGACCTTGAGCACTTTTTTCTCTTCTTTTTTTTCTTCGAATGAGCGGCTTTTCAGTGCGATCGCACGCGCATCTGTGGACAAGTCGCGGCCTCCCACGGCGGCCCCAGTAACGACCGAGCACGCCATGCTCAAATCAGCCAATGGCTGATACTTGGCCTGTGACGCAGCGATTTTTGAGCCTGTAGCGTCATTTGTCGAGAGAAAAGAAAGCTATTTTAGCTGACTTTGAGAATTTATTGTAAATTGCAGGCCGCGTGCTGCGCTATAATATTTGGCTCGCGTGTTCTCGGGAGCCTCGACTACTGATCGGCAGCATTTTCTGGCCATGCTCAAAAAGTGTTGCAGGGCCCCTTTCAACGGAAAGTTGCTGTGAAAGCACAAGACGTGCAAACCGCCCCCATCACGACATAGGTGCACGCGCGCGTGAGACACCAAGCCCTGTAGAGGCAAAGCACGGGGCAACGACCTTTAGAGCGCGCCCTCCGCGACCTTCGCGCCATCTCGCTAGTGATAACAGGAACGCGCTGAAGCCACCAAGCTCCGAGTACCGTCAACGATAAATAGTGTATATAAATGTATCGCCGTTAGTAATCTTGAGAACGTACGCATTTCTTATCTTCTGCTTGATCTTTATTATTTCATTTCGCCCTTTCCAAGATCAGGGACAGAGAAAGAGAAATGAGGACATTTCCGATTGATAACCAGACAAATTGAAAGTCATTGGTCAGGTAGAATTCCAACACGTAGTCTTGGGGTCATTTTAGGAGGGCGATGGAGGTACTTGTATTCACTTCCTCTCTTATTGTGTTCTTGTATCGGCTCTCCATTCATTTCGTGGCCTTCCCCCTTCCCCCGCGTTCTCCGATCTCCCTGTAGCTCACAATAGGCCCGTTCTTCTTTCTACGCTTCCGGCTGGCCGTCCATCATAAGGCCCGAGAGCGCGAACTGCTTTCCATCTCGTGTTCTTATGCGGGCCGGAGCCTATTTCCGTGTTTGTTCTGCTCGGCACCGCCTATATATCATCGTTAGGGAAACGTCCGTGGCATCGCCTGAGTAAAAGCAAAGACAAACGAAGCAAAAAGAAAAGAAACGGAATACAGGAAGGGAAACGCCACGCTGCCGGGAATCTTTTTTCTTGCTACGCGCGTTGCATTGTCAGTGCCTGTATATATATCGTATCGCTTCCCTCATTTGCTGCTGTTCTCCTGCCAACCTCTCCTCCCCCACGAGACCCCAACTGCGCCTCCCGCGCCGCATCAAAAAGGGAAGCTCGCAACGCGAAGCGGAATCAGTCGGCTGAAAGATGGCGGTGAAATCTGTGCTGCCATTGTTCTTGTGGCGGCGTCAGCTGTTGTCAGATGTCTCGCACTGAGAATGACGCGTGATCATGGGTAGGAGACACGAATAAGGGAGACATAAAGAGAAAGAGAGAGAGTTGCAAGACTTCGGACTAGAAGAGCAAAGAAACGGGTACAGAAAAATGCACATTCTTTCATCCAGTAGACGCACTTTCGTGAACCACTTCTGTGCCATTATAACCGAACGCGATACGCGTGGCCTATTTATTACCGAGGTGCCTCGCTATTCTCCCTTCCTCTCCACGTACATCGGCTGACGCCGCAATCTCGTTGCCGCGAGCTCTGGTATTCATCGACCAGGCAGAATCGCCATTATTCCCGCATCATCCTTTCATATATATAACTCGCTTCCCTTTACCAATATGAATGGTAGCTAACAAGAGATCTCCTCTTCTTAACCTCGCAGTTATTCATTTTCCTTTCTTACTTTGTTTATCACTGTCTCTGCCGTGGCAGTATTAATCTTGTTTCTAGGAGCTAAGTTTAAGGTACAGGGGGTGCACAATCGGCGGTAAATGAAACCCGAACAGCAGCAAGCATTCGCGATGGTACAGTGCGCCCCTTCCACTTATCACCATTGGCATGCGTGCGCATCCGGTTTGACAGCACTGCGCATACGCGCGCCTGTCCATGGTGATAAGAGGACATCGCGAACTATGTCATTGCGAATGCTTGTCGCTGCTCGCGTTCTATTTGACGCGGATAGTAGGTATGCCATTATGGAAGGGCTGCCAACGCGGAAGCAATAACAGGGTCGCATATGACATGAAATACACAATCATCAACACCATGTGCTTCTGCTGTTTGCGTTTGCCGTTGATTGACAGGTGAATTGAGCGTGGCCTCAACATCTTCGACCGATACGACAGGTGAGGGAGGGATATGATGGCACATTTCGAATAAAAGCAATACAGAAAAAGAGCTAAGCAATACCATCACATCTCTGTTGGTGACGACACACAAACATGCCACTTTACGAGACGAATTGCGCCGGTTGTCGCTTAAATCACAGAGCTCGAAAGAATCTGTGTAAATTAAGTTACGCTACTGAAGTGCACAGGACCACAGTCAAGAAGAGTTCTGTACGCACAGCCCATAGCCAGTCTAATGGGTACAGAGGCCCATTAGGCCTTACGCGCGTTTTCATGCGCACACAATGCTGCTGAAAGTCTAAAAAAAGTATCTGAATAAAACGCTCACGCGTCAGACATTCGTCTTTAAGGTTTTTGATCGTTAAATATATTACAGCTAAATACGCGTACGTCATATGTACGTCTCTAATAACTCTGCAAGCTAAGAAATCACACACTTCTACTCCTTATCAATATAATGAATGAAGGGACACTGGTACCTAACGCCACGCATTTTCACAACTTCAACACGTCTTAAACAAATCCGCGAAATGCGACCTGTAACAGCCAAAAGAAACTTGAAGAAAATTGCATACGAATAGGTCCAACAGGACGAGCGCTGTCCTCGTCCTTCGCTCCTGTGCAGTTACTTCAGCATGTCTAGCAAACAACTCCAAGCTTCCTTGTTTTTAAAAGAGCTTGAGATCTACTCCATAAGCCAAGCGCCCTAACTTATGGGAAGTCAACGATGACAAACTATATTTCTTCGGCCTCTTCCGCATCACCGAACTATTCTTTTATTTAGGGTAACATAAAAAAAGCCAGCAGATCCCACGCACTGTGGGAATCGATGTAATGCGAAGCAGCCAGGAAGGAGCAAATCATGCTTTACATAACTTGCATGTCATGTTTGACATGTTAGGACCTGTCATTTATGTTCGTCAGTCACGTCGCGCAATACCAGTTTTGGTATATATAAAGCTAGCGAACTGGACGCAAGCGCACCATGAGCGTGGCATGTAAATGGCGTTGTAGATGAGATGCACGCCAAGATTTTCATGTTAGCACCTGCCACTTATGTTCGTTATACAGTCATGTCACTCAATACCAAATTTGGTGTATATCAAGTTAACGAAACGGCCGCGAGCGCGCCATGAGCGTGGAGTGCAAGTCATGTCGCTCATGACATGTCATGATTTCCATATTACCACTTGTCATTTATGTTCGTCATACAGTCATGTCACTCAATACCAAATTTGGTGTATATCAAGCTAACGAAACGGACGCGCGCGCGCCATGAGCGTGGAATGCAAGTCATGTCGCTCATGACATGTCATGGTTTCCTTATTACCACGTGTCATTTATGTTCGTCATACACTCATGTCACTCAATACCAAATATGGTGTATCTCAAGCTAACGAAACGGCCGCGAGCGCGCCATGAGCGTGGACTGCAAGTCATGTCGCTCATGACATGTCATGATTTCCATATTACCACTTGTCATTTATGTTCGTCATACAGTCATGTTACCAAATTTGGTGTATCTCAAGCTAACGAAACGGCCGCGAGCGTGCCATGAGCGTGGAATGCAAGTCATGTCGCTCATGACATGTCATGATTTCCATATTACCACGTGTCATTTATGTTCCTCAAACAGTCACGTCACTCAATACCAAGTTTGGTGTATATCAAGCTAACGAAACGGGCGCGAGCGCGCCATGAGCGTGGCATGCAAGTCATGTCGCACATGACAAGTCATGATTTCCATATTACCACTGGTCATTTATATTCTTCATACAGTCACGTCACTCAATACCAAAATTTGGTGTACCTCAAGTTAACGAAACGGCCGCGAGCGCGCCATGAGTGTGGCATGTTAATCATGCTTTTCATGACAAGTTAGTCATAATTTTCATGATATGACAAGCCACTTATGTTCGCCATACGGTCATGTTATGCCATACGAAATTTGGTAGAAATGTTATTAACGATACGGCCAGGAGAGCACAAAGTCGTAGGCGGCTAGATAGATAGCTTGATAGATAGATACGCTCAAAGTCGCCGAAGTTCGCTAAGAAATGCTTCGCATTTAAAATCCGGTGACCAGTCACCACAAGCATAGTCTGGCTCATCTGGCTGCCTTTCACGTCTCTACACGAAGTAGGAAAGTCAGCTAATATAAGCCAGGCGGCTGCGGAGGCACGTAAGCGAGACGTGCATAGCGCAGAGCAGCGAGCAGCGAGCATATGCATATGACCCAGAGCAAGGAAGTCTTCTCAGCCGGTGCTTTGCGCACGCACTAGGACATCATAGACAAAAGGGAAGACGGAAACAAAGAGAACGAAACCAAATTCCTTCCCCCCTCTCTAACCCCAGGACGTTTCAAGTATATCACGACAACCGTTTCCGGCTTCCACTGCTGGTTTCCGCCCGCACACCTCAGCTTTCAAGGGCGAACGCTCACCAGCCACGGAGCGATATCGATCTGGCCTTTCTTCTCCGTGACGTAAGCCTGAATGAACGCCCATGCTGTTTATGCAAATGCACATCCACCTCGATGTAGTTCCGCCGTCGGGAGTGGATCGACTTGGCGTTTGGTCTGCCTCCCCCTATCGCTGTTCCCAAGTTTTCCGTACCCTCTTGAACCGATGAGTTGGGGAAGCTTTCTTTCTGTGCCTGTAAAGTATGAAAGGGATGAAAAAAGTAACCGCTTGAAAATCAACTCTACATTCAATCCATACCTCAGATTTTCAGATAAAAAAGTGACTCATGCAAAGAAACATACTTTAAAAAGTATCTTACTTCAGTCGAACGTTCAGCCTGAGACTAACCGATACCTGCGAAGATATTGCACAGACAAGCATTGTAATGCATAAACATACATCTATTTCGTTTTATTGTTTAACGCAAGCCTCGTTTCTGCTTGATGAAATAAGTTGATTTCAAAACATTTTAACTTTTTTGTAAAACGTTGAGGAGGAACTGCCGAAATATGCATTTGTTACCTTCCTACTATATAACCACCTACTATATCTTTGTAGACGCTCTGCACTGTACTGCTGCGCTCTAGTGCAAATATCTGCCCTTTTGATGGACTGAGCTACATTTACGGTAAGCTAAACCTCATCTTTTCAACCACCGCATGATTTAACAACTTCGTTTTTAGGTCCTTCACCTTTATCTTTAAGCCAATGTCGGGCCTCGAAGTTTCTTTGCATGTTACTTTACGTTACTTTATTTAGAAACCCTAACCAGTCTTCATTGCTTCGGTCAGGTTTACTTCTTTAGTAAATACAGTGATTCTGTATTTTCTTGACTTTCGTTTCCTCCTTTCCACCTTCCCGCTACAAGGCCTGTTACTGTTCACCTTACCCGTGACTAACAGCTCGGAAATACCCGTGTGTATTCGGAATAATATAAAAAAAATTATCATTACGACACCTGGGAAACCATTTTCATTACAGAACCTCCACCCTGTCCCACTCACGGCGTGCGCTGAAAATTATTCGAGCGCATGGAGCCCAATGAACTGCCTCACTACTTGGATGAAGTGTAGCACCTACCGAGCACTATGTTCAGTTTCTGGCCTAACCTTTCCACAGGGCATACTTTACTCCACCTTAAAGAAGTCACTGACGGCCTCAGCACCACCAGTACGTACCATCATAGCCCTTGAAGTGAAAGGGGCGTTCCACAACGTGACGTGTCCCACGACGCAGTGCTAAGAAACTCACAAGAAACCAACTGTCAAAAAGTCCCGGGACAACCATGTCCGGGACTTCTTGACAGCTGGGAGGGTGACCATAGGCTGCGGAAATCTCAGGAATAATGATATCAAATTATTGCGAGGAGGAACCCCCAAGGAATCTGATCTCGCTGTTACTGTTAACTGTAGCGATGAGGATATAGGACTGCTAAACCTCTTGAGAAACATCAAGAGTGTCTGAAATGCACGTCGTATGCTTAAAGACGACGTCTCACGTCGTATGCTTAAATCATAGGTCGTGAGATTATGGACTTGCACAGAATTTGTCCGTGAAAAACTGGATGCCTAACAAGAAGCTATCAACAAGAACGACTGCTGCTCACACCTGCGGTCTCTCATGCACCCAATAAAAGTCCGGGCGCCTAATCGTGAAGAGAAGAGCAAGAGGACGGCCTCGCCAGGGGACTCCTGATCCAATGTTGACATTAAGCAGAATCAACGTACTCTAGGTACACGCACTCCATATCTTAAACGTCACTTTCCTGAAGGATGGTGCCGGCCTTGCCATCGTTTAAAAGCTCCAGCAGACACTAAAGTGACGCACCTGGTGCACAAAGTGAACAACACAAAATATGGCCTAAAGAAGCAGGATGCGCTCAACCTTATTCAAGACCTCCTAATTAATATACTTACTTACGGCACCCGATACCTAGGTTTCATGAACAACGAGAGAGACAAACTGAACGCTAATCCGGAAAACATACGAACTTGTACTGGAGCCTCCACCTGAGACATCCACAAGAAAGATACTGAAGCTCGGCCATCACATTAGATGGTAGGAACTAGCAGAGCCCCCCAAGACAAGTGAAATGGAGAGACTCAAGCTTACAAGTACAGGCAGAGACCCGCTGCAAAAACTAGGCTACTCTACTCTAGACGAGTCCAGCAACAAACAACGAGCCCCCCATCCCTAAGAAAGAAGGTCACGGGAGCCAATATTCCGAGAATCATGCACGCGGAGCCCAAAAGAAGAAAGACGGCAAGCAAGAGCTATAGCTCTACAAAATGCCTACGAAGGGCGGGGAAACACGTCCTTTACATCGTCACGGCAAAACCCATGAATAGAGCGGCTATCCCTGTCAGCGTGATTAATGGCTAGAGAGAAGAGATAGCGACCGCATCCGTAAAAACTGCAGAAGTTACTCTGCAGCAATAGCCCTGGCAGCTACGATGGGCTAGCGAACTGCAGCTTATATCACCATAATCACGGATTCGAAAACAGCATACACGAATTGTCATTTGGGTCGAATTTCTAAACAAGCACTGGATATCCTAAAAAAACACAGAAAATACTTCAAGATCTGCACGTCGACTAAGCACCTGGACACGAATTTTTGGTGGCTAATTTTGTGGCGCTCGCCGCTGCCCGACATCACGTCCTCCGGGCAATCCCAACAGGTTCACGAGTGCTGAGTGACCTTCACGAATGCATCACGAGAAAATATACCGACATTCTCAGCCATGGCAAGATGTGTAGAAGAACTTACCACCCCCGCACCTGAAGCTCGCCAGAGAAGAGACAGTGTTCTTCTGGAAACTTTAGACAGGTACATTCCCTCACGTGCCCTTCGGCATTCTATATATCCCGCAAGCTATCAAAACGACTGTAATTTCTGCCATGAAATGAATATGTTCTACCGTATGGTATGGGAATATGGACGTAACCCATCAATACCATCTATAACTGGACAAAACGTCGAGCAATCGGAGGTCCAGCTGAAAAGCTCAAGCGAGCTTTTGTGGATGGGAAGGATAGAAGCATCTGCTGCGCTTTAAATTTATCGGCGCATTGGTGAGATCTCCCTCATATTGTAACGCTGTTGTTATTACTGCCCATGTATAAAGTACGGAGCACCATATTGGAAGTTCAGAACGGCACAATATTTCGCTCCCAGAGCAGCCTCAACAACTACATCGCTAAATAGCGTTACTACGATGGAGTCTCATGGTAACGTCTCACTTACGCTCTCGCGGGAGAAAGCCAAGCTATACAGGAGCCTACTCTAGCCCACAATCAAAGTATGCTTTCAGACAGCAGAAAACTCGAGTGCAGGTACCCACTGGGTAAATTAATCCACAAGCACCTCCAACGCTTTGTTTTATTTGTCGCTTCTTCGCGTTATCTCCAAGTTATCTGCCACGCCACGTGCCGTGTCCAATACCCGTTCTTTAAAAGCCCTGTGAGTCAGGACATAAAAGCACAACAAAGCGACGCCACGAGTTCTGCAAATGGAGCCCCGGAATGCGTTCATTCCCTCGTCTCACGAAGTTGCTCGGGCATGCAGAAAAGCAGCGAGCAACTACAGCAAGTAAAACTGCTTCCCGCCTCGCCGCTAAAGAGCAGCCACGCCTCTACCGGTGCAGCGCTTCTCGCAGGCGCGTTTTGTTCTTTATGTCCTCATCTCCCTCGTCATTCCGTTCTTTGAGTCATTTTGAGTCCCGCATTGTTCGGTTTGCTTTGCTTCACCTTCCTTCCAGCCGTTGCCAACGCCCCTCTTACTTTTCTGTCTCTTTCATTCAGAAGGTTTCTCGTGCGAGGAGGCCAGGCGTGCACAAAGTAATCTAAAAAGATGCAAGCGAAAAGAAAACCAGCAAACGTAAAGTGCACTACAAAACGTGGCATCAGTGATAGAGGCTTTCGGTGCTCCCACAGTTACCGTCACCGTCTGTGGAGCATTCTGGTGGGAACGTTGACGCGGCGTCTGGCGCTTCTTGGCGCGCGAATGGCATTATGGAGAAGCAGGTGTGAGGGGGGAACAGGGCAGCGAAGAGGGAATAAAGAATAACGTTCCGGATCTTACCGCCTCACCTCATTTACCTTTTTGTTTCGTCCATAGTGCGCGTTCCTCTTTCTTCCTCGTCCTGCTGCATATCCTTGCTTCCCGAAGAAGAAATAAAGACGTACGAGTGATAGCACTCTATACGCAGCACGCCACGGACGCTCCGACGCCTCGCTAAGGACACGCAGCACACGCACACGCCATCGTTGCGTTCTTTACTCTTAACTACCTTCAGCCTCTTCGTTGCTTGCTGTGCACGAGCGAACTAGTCAGGACACTTGGAAACGCCAGGAATTGTAGTCAGGATAAAACGGTTGGATATTGAAAAATGTGTCAAAGCAGAATAAATAACAAAGCATCAGTGGTGTCTGGACGGGCTGGTAAGAAAACCAAGCACTGCCTTTGGATTTTCATGACAGAATGTCGATACTACTTGCACCGCATGGCATGTTGCAGCACAGCTAGCAGGAACGTTAAATCTTAAAACAAACAAGAGCCCTATTCTGAATGCTGTAAATTCGTAAGTTCTCTGTCGGTATTTCTCACCATTTATATGCCCACTATCAAAGCGGGGATGAAAATTTTTCTGGTGTAAGATGCCTTTGTGAATGCACGTCCCGGGGATTTACTTGCTGGGAATCACGACATGATTGCGAGGAATGTTGTAGGTGGTGGCTTCATAATATTTTAGACTATCCGGGCTTCTTAGTTTTTGCCCGAATCAAAGGACACCGGTGTTTTTGCTTGTCACCTCCACCGAAAGGCGGCTGCCATGGCGTCGTATACCAACGTTGTAAACGCTAAGCTATCTCGGCGGATAAGGTAAATCATGTGCCAACCATCTAGCAGCTGCTTTGCTGCAGAACAATTTGGTACGGGGAAAGTGTGATAAATAAAGAAAAGAGAACGAAAGTGCAGTTGATTGAAGTTTGGGAATAAACAGAGGGAACACACCAGTGGTACAATCAATGAGGCCATGGAATATCGAAGAGAAAATGAGGCCATTGAAGTAAGAAAGGCACAGCATCACACTTTATAGTCAAGGACATGGTTCCTGTATTGATCCAATACAATGACATTTGAATTTCAAATAAAATATAAGACGTCACAGTTTTGCCGCAACGGCGAAACAGTGAATAAGATAGCAGCTAATTGTAATTTATACGAAGTAAGGCGCTGGCGTAACTGAGCAAGCCGCTGGGCTAAGTAAATGCTGTTGTAGCAGCGAAGCGACGACCTTCATGCTGTGTATCGCTTCAACGCCGCTGCTTAAACAAAACAAAAGAAAAGCCCTTGCCACAACGTTGTGACCTGGACAAGGAGTGAAAGAGAAAAGCTGGCATCGAGCCGTATACCAGCGGGATGAGCACTCCAACAGGATGGAAGCATGTGAAGGACTTATTGTAGAACACTGCGCTCGGATAGTGCGGTCATAACCGTCCAGAAATATGCAGGAGTAAGAGAGCAAGGTGGGCGAGTTGTTTTTTTTTTTTATTGCTATAGCAATTATATGGACACTCTCGGCTGGTTTTGGCCGTCGCCGTCGCCGCCGTCTTCGTCCGCCGCCGTCATCCCCCCGTATATGTATATGTATATATATAACCGGCCCCGCCCGTCGTTCGTGAGCATGAAAAGACGCGAGGGGGGGGGGGGGGGTCCCTCGAGCGACCTTCAATTTTACGAGCGCGGTCGTCGCGGGCGTGTGCGTTACTCCCCTTCTCGGCGGCCGACAACGGGGGGCCGGTGTACCCTTCTACGTGCTGCGCTCTCAACGCGAACAGAATGTGGTGAGCAGTGTCCCTGGAGCGGCCGTATGCTCTTAAAGCAGCGTTTTCTAGAGTTGCGTGAGATCGGATCCAAAAGAGTTAGCTGCCAGCCTCACTTCGTATAACATTACAATTTGTTGCTATCGCATTCACTGCTTCACCCTTGCGGTGAAACTCTGACTTTTTTTGTATAACAGAATGAAAGGAGGCAATTTTGAGGCTCCTTTCTTCGTTTGATACTACCTTAATGAAAATGAACAGATAATGAAGCTAAGGAATATAGAGAACGTTAACTGTACTCTTTTATATGTATTGGAGTAATTATGATGTAAATGTTAAGAAATCAAAGTGGACAAAACGGCAGCATTCCGCCGGCAGTGACCAAACCTGGGACCTTCGGATAACGCGTCCGATTCTCTACCAATAGTGCTATGGTGGCGGTCATCCGTTAGTCCACTTTATCGGGTGTTTATGTGACCGCAAATCTGCCTGTGTTAAACAGCGCAATTTTACGGCATAAACGAAGCAAGGAAGAAAAACGCTGTGTTCTGTTTTGCTTCACCAATGTGGCAGTGTTGCCATTTTGGTAGTCCGATTTGAAGAGAGCTAAAAGCACACGGCACGGAAAATGTGGACGATAAAAGGCGCACGTATCGCCTGCGTGTATATATATATATATATATATATATATATATATATATATATATATATATATATATATATATATATATATATATATATATATATATATATATATATATATATATAGATGCGCCTTCACATACCTGTTTATTCTGCCGACGTTTCGAGGGGAACCCCGTCTTTTTCAAGCCGCCTTGAAAAAGACGGGGTTCCCGTCGAAACGTCGGCAGAATATACAGTTGTTATGTGAAGGCGCATCTATTTTTATACTTGTAACCTTGCGGCAACCGAAGGTATTCTTCAGTATATATATACAGGCTGTCTTTTTTTCAAGCAATACATATTTTTCCTTTAAAAAGTATAATAGTTAGGCTCTTGTCGTCTTCGCAGCCCATTTCTAGGCCGAGGCGGAAAGATTTTGCCGCTGATTAGATCGCTCAGAAATGACTAATTAACAAAAATAATTGAATTGAATTTTTAGTTATCAATTTCAGGGCAGTTGTTTATATGGCGAAGTTGTTCTACGTCACAGTTTATGGCCTCCGTCTTTTCCAGACGGAGTCGTACCCTAACCCCGTTTTCCTCAACGAGGTATACCCCAACGTTTACCCGAACAAGAGATGCCCCGCATGCGATGAACCCGCCACGCTACAGCACATCATGGTCGACTGCCAAGATTCTTCTCCAAGCATCACAACGGGGGAGTGGCGAGAACTCCTTTCAAGCTCCAACTTCGACTCTCAACTCACGGCCGTCCGGCGGGCCCGCGAGGTGGCAGATAGGCTGAGCCTGTCTGCCCCGACGTGGGACTAAGCCGGGTGCGCGACATCGTCGCGTCCTGCTGGACCAAATAAATGTTGTTTTCATTCATTCATTCATTCATTCATTCATTCATTCATTCATTCATTCATTCATTCACAGTTTATGGCGAGCCCAATTTTTAAACAATCGAAAAGATCGCGTGCAGTTTGAGAGATACGTCGTCGAATTCCGGCTTGACGCAGCACGTGGAGCACCCTTCCGACGCACCCGGTGCGTCAGTTTCGGTATCTCCGGCACCGCGGTCTGGAAATTCGATGATTGATCTCTCAAACTACACGCGATATTTTTTTATTTTTTTAAAACTAGGCTCGCCGTAAATTGTGACGTAGAACAACTTCGCCATATAAACAGCCACCCTAAAATTGATAATAAAAAAGTGAATTGAATTATTTTTGTTAATTAACCATTACCGAGTGATCTAACTAGTGGCAAAATCTTTCCGCCTCGGCCTGGTAATCAGCTGCGAAGGTGAAAAGTGCCTAACTATGATAGTTTTTTACGGAAAAATCTGTATTGCTTAACAAAGACAACCTATATATATATATATATATATATATATATATATATATATATATATATATATATATATATATATATATATATATATATATATATATATACGGCTTATATGCTGAAGAATAACTTCAGTTGCCGCAAGGTTATAAGTATAAAAATAGATGCGCCTTCACATAACAACTGTTTATTCTGCCGACGTTTCGACGGGAACCCCGTCTTTTTCAAGGCATAACAATATTTACAACGTGTCTCTTATATACCGTGTTAGGACAGGAGGGAAGAAGACGGAAAGGTAAAGACGAACGTGAAAAGGGGGAAAAAAAAAGGGGGGGGGGGAGGAGGGGGGAACGAGCACGAAATAAGAAAAAGCGGCATGACAAGAGGGTAAAAAAGAAAAAAGAAGAAAGAGCCGTTTTGCCTGACGTGAACATTGTGGTGGCTTAAGCAGCCATACTATTATTGACAACATACTCCCACCTCCACCTAAGTGGACAGTCTGACGACCCCGCTCGTCTGGTATTGCTCTTTCCGGTGCAATCCCCGGGCGGCTTTTTTTAATAATGCCTGTATAGAATCCACTTTTCTCTCATCCTGTGATATCAGACCTGTATTCTATAAACGGTACCTCGACGACATATTCATGATTTGGACGGATTCAGAAAACGAACTCCTCAAATTCATACAAGCATTTAACCAAGCACATCCCAGCATTTCTTTCACACACTCGTACTCTAACACTGAAATAAGCTTCCTTGATGTACACATTCGGATAGAGGATGGTGCGTTGGTTACTAACGTATACAGAAAACCTACGGACCGACAACAATACCTGCACTTCAAAAGTTGCCACCCGCGACACTGCAAGACCAGCATTCCCTATTCCCAAGCACACAGATTCAGAAGAATTTGCTCCCGCACTGATGATTTCCGCAAAAACAGCACACGAATGCGCGAAGTACTCCTCCACCAAGAATATCCGGCAGCTATCATTGATGACGCGATCAAAAAAGCGGAAAATCTGGACCGCCAGACACTACTGCACCAGCAAAAAAGTGCCGACCAACAGCGCAAGAAAAATATGGTATTAACTTTCACAAGCGACCCACCGAACATAAATAAAGTATTAAAAAAACACTTCAACATATTGGAACAGAGCGAGCGACTATCCAAAATGTTCACCTCTCCTCCGTGTGTGGTATACGGGCGGCCAAAAAGTATCAGGGATCGTTTAGTAAATTCAAAGATAGGCACGAAACCTCAAACAGGGTGTCGCCCTTGCGGAAAAGGAAGATGCAAAGTGTGCAAACACATGCAGACAACAACAGTGGCGGAAAGCACCCACTCAGAATTTAAGCACAGGATAAGTGGTGCACTAGACTGCGACTCAGACAACGTAATATACCTTCTGGAATGTGGAATATGCAACATGCAATACGTGGGTCAGACAGACACACCTTTTAGAATTAGATTCAACAACCATCGGGCACATGTACGTGCCCTGCCCGGTCTTCCACTTTCTAAACATTGTGCGTTGAAAGATCACAGCTTTGACGATATCAGGGTTACACTTTTGGAAAACAATTTTCGAACAACGCGAGAACGAGAGCAACGAGAATCTTACTTCATCTACAAATTCAACACGCTAAAAAACGGAATTAATGAGCACCCAGGCACCCTGTCAACCTTACGATCATTAAAAGGCGCAAACGCCACTCCCTAATTAGTCGCTGGCCCCTTGCCGCCCATTGCGACAACAATATTTCTCCTTGGCGCACGTGTAGGCTTGTGTCTGTAAATATATGGAATTGATTTGCCGTTTCAAGCACAGCCGGCATGCACAGATAAGTGGACCCGGATGTCGTACTGTCGTTACACTAACAAGCTTTTTCCTTTACATCTCTTCTCTATTCCTTCTCTAAAAGAGCCAATCCATATAATGAAAATTGATGGCGGGGCCACATTACCGGCTCCTTCAGATCGTGCAACCCCGCCGACACTTAAAAGCATGCACTGGAAACCCTCAGTCCTCACCCCAACAATTCGACTTTCTGCCGCTTTACAGCGTAAACTTTAACCACAGGCATTATTTAAAAAAGCCGCCCGGGGATTGCACCGGAAAGAGCAATACCAGACGAGCGGGGTCGTCAGACTGTCCACTTAGGTGGAGGTGGGAGTATGTTGTCAATAATAGTATGGCTGCTTAAGCCACCACAATGTTCTCGTCAGGCAAAACGGCTCTTTCTTCTTTTTTCTTTTTTTACCCTCTTGTCATGCCGGTCCTTCTTATTTCGTGCTCGTCCCCCCCCCCTCCCCCCCCCCTTTTTTTTTCTTCCCCTTTTTCACGTTCGTCTTTACCTTTCCGTCTTCTTCCCTCCTGTCCTAACACGGTATATAAGAGACACGTTGTAAATATTGTTATGCCTTGAAAAAGACGGGGTTCCCGTCGAAACGTCGGCAGAATAAACAGTTGTTATGTGAAGGCGCATCTATTTTTATACTTATATATATATATATATATATATATATATATATATATATATATATATATATATATATATATATATATATATATATATATATATAATGTGTGTGTGTGTGTGCCTTTTTTTTTTCCTCCCTGTTCTCTGTCCTCTTTTAGTTTTTTTTGAAAAAGTGCTTTTCTTCGTTCCTATACCAGTGTCGCGCAATTGTGCTATTAGCCAAAGTACCACCATCCAGAAAATTTGGTAACTCTTGCGAGCAGTCTCTACTTTCGTCAATATCCAAGGCGTATTAGTGTCACATCGCAAAAAAAAAAAAACTGCCACTGCGTGCTGGTCCGCGCTTAGATTCGCTCTTTGCTGCTCATGTTAACATGTGGCATGGAATACAATGTGGCAAGTGCTGCACTTAGTCAGATCACAGGAGCTGCCGCTACACAGTGTTTTGAGCTTTTAAACCAGAAGAGAACTACGTTAAAGAAAAATTGGCTTGCTCACACGGCAGTGCACTGCAGTGAGCTTACTACGCGCTATCCAGTCGTTACTGATATGAACATCATGCACAGGTACAAAGAGCTAATTGCCCGTGAAAATGTTGTAGCATAGCGTATGCGTGAAAGAGGAAGTACTTGTATTAGTCGTTGGTCAAGCTGTGACAACGCGAGAATAGGTTTTAAGGTGGCACGTAGTTCTGACGTAGAGTCTTCGGGTCTTGTTTCAGGTATACACCCTCATAGTTAAACCCGATTCTTTGGCTCGTTTTTTTGCTATTCCTGGTTTGTTCCACATATGACTCAGTTTAAAAAGACGCGTGAATTCCCTTTCGAGATCATTACACTCTCTTCGGAGAGTCATGGGACTCAATAGAGAGTTAATGTGTTGCTTTAAATAAAAATAGCTACACAGTGCAGTCCACCTATAACGATGTCCAAGTTCCAACGAAATCCCATCGTTATAACCGATAATTGTTATAAGACGGCTGTCAAAAAAAAAAAAAAAACGACAAAAAACTTGGACCATCTTCCCGAAGGGAACCCTGATGGGATGCGAAGCAGCAGCGGTGCGCACGGTGTTGACCCGGTTGAAACGGGCGTCATCGCAGATAAACGAGCCGAAAGAGTGTTTCCACTCGACGTGCGGTCGAGCGTTGCGGGCGGTGGAGAGGGTGAAGCGAGAGAGAAGTGACACGTTCAGAGGTGTTGCGAGCGGGCGGAGCAGCCGGCAGCTGCGGGCGCTGCCGCGAGCATGCTGCGGGTGAGTGAGAGAGTGACGTCAGCGCGCACCTGCGAGGGAAGCATGCGAGGGGAGCGTGACGTCAACGCGCAGCTGTGGCGTGACCTACTTGGCAACGCTCCAACACCTACGGCGAGGGGAACGCGTTGCGGTGCATTCGTACGTACGCACGTAACGTACGGCGTTACACACGTGAGTCAAAGAGCTGCTTCGCATCTAAAAAGAGATTAAAACATTTCATTTGCATGCAAGTAATCTAGTGCAATTCCGTACTACTTGTTTGCGGAAAAGGCATAGTCTGTCAGCTCTGATTGCTTCACGCAAAGCTGGCACACATGTTTCTCAAGAGCATGTAGGTGCTCCTCGTAGCTGAGCGGGAGGTCCCTCGCGAAAATGAGGTCCCGGAGGGACTGTATCGTCAGCTGAGCCTGTTGCGATGTCAGTGATGTATAGGCTGCTCAACCGCGTCGTCGGAGTCACCGTTCTCGCAACTATCCACAACACTGAGCGGTCGGTGTGAAGACCCTTTTGCGGAGTGCGCTGTAGCCAGATGCATTCGCTATATCCGATGTTGCTGCGCTGAAGTATCGTAATGAACGGTTTATTTTACCATAGAAAACATACAAAAGTGGATAGCGCCATCGTTCTTCGTCGTTATATCCGATATATTGTAATAAATGGTATCGTTATGAGCGGACTCGACTTTATACGTGGCAAGTCACGACTCACAAGAAGGAGTCATAATTTTTTTCTGTTAGTGAGTACCTCATCTCATGTGGTTTCTTCTGTACCCATATGTATTTTGCTTTTTTTGAATAAAAAAGCAGTTCTTATCCAGCACTCACGCCTACGTCCGTTGCTGTGTCCTTGTATGTTTGCGCTGTTTCACAAGAGGAGTACAACTAATTTCTGAGCAAGGCTTTGCAATAGGCTCTTAAAGAATGCAGCAATATGTAATCCGCAAATTCACGTGGTAGGTTATTTCTCTTCGTATGTTCAAACGGATTAACTTCATCGAATTCCAATAACTGCTCAAGTGCAAGGACAGAAAATTTTATATTTCAACTTCAAGCTATATACGAGAGTCATTCAAAAAGTAAGGGCCCTTTGGTCCCCCAAAAATAAATATTCGGTACTAGAAGTTTCTATTGGCGGGTTTTAGTTTAATGCAACCCTAGCTCACTTTTCTACACAATCACCATGAACTTATTAGCACGTTTTCGTACCGCTGCACCAGTTTCGTTAGTCCCTCTGCATAGAAGTTCACCGCCTGGGAACTTTTTGCTGTTTGAGTTGGTCCGTAAGTATTTTTGGTACCCAGCTTGCACACATTTTGTAAATTTCGAGCTTTTCAGTTATAATCGTGCAAATTGTAGAGCGTTCAACAAAAAGGAAATCTATACCGACACACTACACGCTGTCAGTCGTCGATCTAATCGCAATTCTCGGTCGGTCATGATGCTGAGCCTGCCACTCCACTGTTCGTCGTGCAAATTGTGCGGCCATTTGTGGAGTATCGGTACCATTTTCTGACTTTTGCTTCACTCATACCTGTAAGTCCAGAAAATAGGCACAACTCCCTATGAAGCTGATGACCCTTTTGCCTGCGAAAATCGAATTAGTGCTCGCACTTCCCAACTGGTGGTAGCAACGATTCTCGCGGACAGTTTAATCTCCGTTGCTCGTCAAGCAGATGACTACTGTGCGAGAACAATAACTTCAGCGCCTTGCTGAAGAATTAACATATGGCCCTGCACAAATAACTCTTTATTCTGACGCGTAAATATTTAAATATACGCAAACGGCCCTTGCTTTTTGAATCACCCTCGTATATATAATAATTCTTACGTAGCTTTGTTAAAACGCGCTAGTAAAATAACTTTGTCTAGAGTCATCGTTTTTATACAAGCTTGCGGGGTCAAATTCACGGAGTAAAAATTCTCAGGCACACAAGTGAATTAGCTCGCGCAATCAGCGTAAATTAGAGGTTATTGGTATTGACTTTATTCCTACGGGGGACCCCAAAATGGGCTGCTGCTACTGCTATTGTCGTTGTTGTTGTTGTTGTTGTTGATGATGATGATGATGATGATGATGGTGATAATGACGACGACGATCATGATGATCATAGCAATCTGTTTGCCGCGTTAACCTATTCTTAGTTTAACGAAGTGTGGAGGTGTATGTACACTGCAACCTGCATAGTGACAAATATGGTACTCGTTTTTTTATTTTACTCTTTGCATTCAACTTTGGGCTCATATTCACTAAGGTCCAAGTTATAAACTCATTAAAATGTACGCATACGCAGTCAAGTCTCGGCTTCAAATAGTAAATCTTCAGCCAGCGGTACACGAATCAGTTATGGCCTAAGACGGCCCAGCATGCCTGAACGAAATTACCTGCAGTGTTCCATTTTGATCGAGGTATGTAAGTTAGAACAGCACGTTTTCCGCGTAAGGCGATAACTTTCGGGCATTCCGTTCGAGCTTATTTATACAGATGCCATGCGCATATATCCCAGACGAGGCGCGTACCAAACCTGTGGGATTATGGCCCCCCGTTGCTATAAACCACAAACACAGAATAAAAGCAATCATAACTTCTGACACGCAGTAAATAAACGAATGTGAAACGCACGCGTGTAGGCTTACCAAACAGCGTAGCATAACCCTTATAACATTCACTACTGCTCGCCCGCAACCAGTGCATATGTGGACTTCTACGTCATTGGATCGAAATGTATCGTCGGGAGGGGTGGCTGTCACGTCCACGCTATCAACAACAGCACGGAGGGGCACGTACAAGAAATCAAGGAGGAAGGGATTCCGCTATTTCATTTTGTTATGTTCTGCCGCCCAACTGGGCGTGCAGACCAAGATGGCGGAGAAGTAGAAAATTACAGTGGCAAAATATTCGAATCTCTAGGACGTCGTCGGCGCGTGGTCTGCTGCCTCGGGCGATCAGTGGCCGTAGGATGGTCATCGACTGAGAGGGCGGACAGTAGAAGGCGGCTGTTGCTCGCAGGTGTTTGCGACAGGACCACCGTCATAATCGATTACCTCCTCGGCCTGAGACCTCCTGGGAACGCTCTGATGAAGCGCACCCGCGGCTGAATTAAGGGGAGACCTAGGAGCACGTTGATGATGATGGAAATCAATGAGGCGAAAGGAAACGATACGGTATTTGGGAACTAAATAGTTTGGATTCCTGCCTTGTTTCTGTCAGAGTGTGCATAGCTGCAGACGCGGCCAGCGCTGATACTGGCTACTGCGTCATGTTCGCAGCTTGGATTCTTCGCTACTGATTTGGTGGCGCTTCCTTTACTATTCATGTTGTTAAACTGGCAAGAGCCCGTTGAAATGCAAAAAAAGTCAGTGATTGGACCATTGAACATGGGAAGATACTGTGTGGTGAATATTGGGAAGTTTGGAGAAAACGGAATTAGGTAGATTAATGAGAGACATTGATGGATGGATGGATGGATGGAAGGATGGATGGATGGATGATTTGAGTGTCCGCTTTATAACGGGTCGGTGACCTGTGCGCCACCAGGCTGCTCCAAACAGCTTTTGATTATCAACTTTTAGTTTGGCCTAATACGTTGCCTATCACAACACATCAGAATTGTTGGGTTTTGGAGCCACGACATCATTATGAGATACGTCGTAGAGGAGTATTCCTAAATTAACATACCCCTAAGTCAAAGTGCATGGGCCTCTAGCATTTTGCCTCATTGAATGCGGCCTCCGCGCCTTCAATGCAATCCCGCTACTTCTGGGTCAGCAGTCGAGCACCATAACCAGTAATCAACATGAATTAAATTTCTTTACAATGCAAAAAAGGACGTAAATTCGAAGCCCTACTTTCTGCGCCACACGGCATTGTATAGGCTTAGTGTTCAAGGAATTTATTTTTGTCCTTTTTTCCTACTTTTCCTCCACGAATCATCTAACCATCTATTCCTTACTGTTATCGCGGAACTGTTTATCTTCCGAGTGCTCTCCATAAAACAAATGGATTCATGTGGGCTGGTCCTTAAGCGAACACCGGGTTGGATATATTTGCATGCAATTAAAAAATACGCCGTCGTTTTCTTTGTTTCCCACAACAAGAATATCCGCCTTCTTCTTTACTGACTTACTGACTTTACTGACTTTACTGACTTCTTTACTTCTTTATAACTACGCGTTACAGGGTAACCCGAGCTCGTTTAAAATAGTACAGCGTTTCCGTTTCCTTTATAATAAAGTGCTGCCCTCCTTATTTGGTCTTTACACCTTTAGTACAAACTCAGAGCCATTTTTTTTTTACCGTAGGCTCTATAGCTGCTATCCAACAACCAATCCCCACCCGTCTGATTTTGTGATTAACACTCTCTGTTGCCAAGTCGTTTACACTGCCAGTAGTAAAGGAATATGTGAGATGGCTAAGGGATTTCCTACAGACATGATAATTAGCCCTCAAAAGTATAAAATTTTGCGTGTCAGATCAAAAATTCTCAACCACGCCCCATCCACCTTCCCCCAAGTTATCAGTAAATATCAATCTGGGATTTATTTTCGGACAGCGGCGTTAACTGACTTGTGCTTGCAAGCGCAGTTTTAAAGCTTTCGAGCACTGTCGTGTGTAATCATCGGCAATGGCCTCCTTAGGCCTTACACTTTCAACTTTGCATATAAATCCCACATGCCATTAGGGCGGTCTTCCCCAGTTACCAGCAGCATTTATTTTGTATTTCTCTGAGATTTCTAGGGCAACTTGGTTCGCGCCTCATAATACACAAATAAAACTCGGGTGTTTAACAGACCAAAAGTGATATACGATTACCAGGTGCATTGCGATACAGGAAATGGGGCTCCGGTTGCATTTTAACACCTGCGGTTATTGACGCCGCGTAACTGAGCGGGTGCTTTTAACGCGATAGCGGTAAAGAGCTTGTTTCGCAGGAATCCCGGTGTCGGCGTCGGCGTTGTTTGCTTTGAGCGAAAAATCAGCGTTGTCGGTGAACAACAAAAATTCGAGATATTCGCAAAAAAAAAACAATAAAAAAGTTTCGTTCGAGAGGGGATTAAACCCAGGCCTTCTGCGTAGCAAGCAGGTGTTCAACCACAGAGCAACGTCATTGCGGGAAAGTGCTTGCGAAAGAACACCCGATACGAATCTCATGGAATGCGAGAAGTCTCCTTAAAAACGTTGCGTGACAGAAGCGAGGCTTGCCACCAGGCGTCGAAGCCTGAGAATTGCACAACGAGTGAAGGGTTTGTAGGCCCATCCATTACGGCCATCCAGACATATTTAATCATCATCAGCAGCCAAAGCCTAAAGAAAGTGAGCGACTGCGTAGGTTCACGTGTTGTCTTTCGGACGCGTAGTGCGTACTTCGCTGAATCGCAAAAAAAGGAAGAATTAAGACATAATTGGCAGACATTTCGCAAGTGTGCTTGCTGTAGGCATTGTGAATAGTGTGGAATTGCTTATGTTACGGACACGGACGTTCCATTCTTCGCAGCACGGTTGACGTGTACAACGAGAAGCGGAGCAAGGCTACTGATTGAGAAGCCTATGAGAAGCCTATGCGGAGAGCGCGCGATCTTGAGGTCGCGCGCTCTCCGGTTGTTCACCGCCCAAAGGAGGGCGCTGTACAACGGCATCATGGGGCGTGACGCCATGTGCTGCATGATGCCGTTGTACAGCGCCCTCCTTTGTGCGGTGAACGAAACCGGAGAGCGCGCGACCTCAAGAGAAGAAAATGAAGGCGGTGCGACGCCACATAGCGTCACGCCAGAATTTCTGTCGTCATGACGACAACACAAATTTTCGCGATCTGTGGCGTAATGATGTCGTCATATGGTGACGTCATCACGTGATGATGATATTTTGCATCCCTCGTCCCTGACGCCGCGGTACGGTCGCCGCCGAAGGTCGGATTTCCCGTTTGATGAGACATCTAAGGCTTTCGAATTAATAGCCAAACGAGTATTCGGTGTAACGTTGAGAGGGTGACCATTAAGGTCGAGAATCATTCAGCTTCTGCTAAAAGATTCCCCAAGGCTCTATTTTAACTACACCGTTTGATCTTCGACCGTATTTTTTACGAATGCGGTCCGTAGGCAAATACCATAAGCAAATACCGCGCGCTAACGTGTAGTGCGATCTTCGTGCGGATCATGATTACAATAGGCTTTAGCATACTAGCTCTCCAGCGAGACAAGCTGCGCATATATCAAGGCAATACTTGATCAAGATAGATATAAACATAGCTCTGCAACTGACGTTGACGAGCGTTGCTTTACCATGTTACGTTCATGTGAAATTCGTTTCATCTATATGCTATCAATGTCGAATGAACTAAACTGTAAAAAGTTTACATCGTTGTTTCCGTGCTTCTTAGCCTTTCTTCCATACGTTACAATATGATACAGAACGTGAAAGTTTTCCTCAAACTTGCTTATCTATTTGTTTGTTTGTTCATTCATTCGTTTGTTTGTCTGTGTGTTTGGCCTACGTTACAGGTTGTGGCTAGGGAATACAGTAAATACAGTAATGGAATGAATGTACGAATGTTTGGTTATTTACGCAGTGCAATTCACGTAACTCCATCGCTCCAGATAGATGTACCTATTTCTTTGTACTATAACAAAATACGCCGTCATCGTTCCTTCCGCTTATTTTCGGAAGACTGAATGCTGCTACATCGCATTTCATGGATGACTCTAATATATAATCACCAGATGACTGCACTATATTGTGGCATACAGCAGAACAAATAGCTACTCGATCATACTGCACGCGTTCATTGTTAAAAGGATTTTCCCACCTTTGTAATAGAGCGTACTTGATCCATCTCTACGTGTATGCCACTCATTGAGTAGTAATTGATACTGTTATTTCATCGCGTTATTTTCTGTCTCTCTTCCTTCTATCGATGGTGTTTGCGCAGTACGCTACCCGTTCAGTGATATGAACAAAATAGCCTGCAAAAAGATCATACTGGTATTTCATCCTCTCTACATTAATTGCTTTGAGTCCCGCGTGCCGTTTATTAACGCGATAGCGTTAAAGAGCTCGTTTCGCAGATATTCCGGCGTCGGCGTCGGTGTCGGCGTCGTTGGTTTTGAGCGAAAAATCATCATCTTCTCCGTGACCTAAAAATCGAGAAAGATGCAAATAAACTATATAATAAAAAATTCCGGGTCTGGTGAGGATCGAACCCAGGCCGTCTCCGTGGCAAGCAGGTGTTCTACCACAGAGCCACCCTTCTGCTTGGAAAAACCTAGAAAATAACTTCCTCTGCTTGGAAATGCAGTGAAAAATACATTCATGCTTTCAAAACACACTCGTCTGGTATACATGTGTCACAATACATGTTATATCGCAGTAATATTGCGTAGTACAAGCGTAAATTCTCATCGGGCGTCAGATCAGTGAATAATCATGAGGACATCGTGGTTCAAAGCCAGCCACCCCTTACAAAAGGCACACACGTTACTGAGCCTTAAGACCACGTAGTGGGTGCATAGCAAGCTCGAACAGATTCCCCGCTCATAATTGCTCGTGGTGTCGTGGCATGCTACCCATTACATAGTATGCACTAAGCGATTGATGTACGCACTAGGTACAGTATATCGCTATCGCGTTCAACTCTTAAAGGCGGAGCTTAAGGGTCCCCCCAATTTTTTTCGACGCCAAGCTACTCCGATAGATTTTCTTATTTTCTACAGGCCTGTGCAGCTATCATTACAAACAGCTATAGCTCCGAGCCAACCTCCAACATCAGCCCCCGACGTCTTCCCATATGAAGTATCGAGAAGCCCCTCCTTACTCGTCTTTTTATTCTGCGAGTAGAGTTCAAGTTTCTAGCCCGGATCCATTTCCTTCAATGGCGCATCCCGTATTACGCCGATGATTGCGTCGCC